>CAUYQG010132285.1:0-14210 GCA_963574415.1 Tarsius wallacei
TGGGTTTTGATCAGGAATTGGTTGCCAGTTCCAATTTCCATAATGGTGTCTCCTGCATTCTCTGTTGATTCTGTGCTCTGCTGTTCTCTTGGGAAGTGTGTGTGGTCTTTTTTTTCCTTTCTTTCTTTCTTCTGTACCTAATACTTTTTTAAGTGTTTCCTGTAGTGCTGGTCTGGAAACTGCATAATCTTTTAGGGATTGGATGTCTGGAAAGGATTTTAATTCTCCATCACTGATGAAGCTGAGCTTGGCTGGATAGGACATTCTTGGTTTAAATTATTTGTCTTTGAGGACTTTGAATATAGGGCTCCAGTCCCTTCTTGCTTGTAGTGTTTCTGCCAATAGATAGGCTGCTATTCTGATTGGTTTTCCCTGGTAAGTAGTCTGACCTTTCTCTCTTGCTGCCTTTAGTATTTTTTCTTTTGTGCCTACTATGTGTAGGCGAATTACTATGTCTAGGAGTTGGTCTTCTCATTTCATGTCTTGTTGAGGTTTTCTGTATCTCTTGTGCTTGACTGGTCACATCTCTGGTGAGATGGGGAAAGTTTTCTTGGATTGCCTCCTGGAATACTTGCTCCAAGTTGTTCTCCATTTCCCTTTCTTCTTCTGGGATACCAATCAAGTGTAGGCTTAGCCTCTTGATATAATCCCACATCTCTTATAGGCTTTTTCTTTCTTTCTGAGTCTTCTTTCTATGTTGTTTGCAGATTGGATTAATTCCATGTTCTGGTCTTCAAGTTCTGAGATTCTTTCTTCAGCAAGATTAATTCTGCTTTCCATGCTTGTCATCTTGTTATTTAATTCCTGTATGAAATTTTTTATATCTAAAATCTCTGTTACAAGTTCTTTTAGTGTTGCATCTTGTCTTTCTTGAGTCTTATTCACTCTTTCCATCCATTTCCTAATCCCTGTCGTATTCTGGGGACAGACGTTGGTCGCTTCCGTTGTTTGGACACCAAGGTCTAATTTTTTCAGGAGTTTTGTCTTTGGTACACTTGAAATTGCCTGAGGTCTTCCTTTGGTTTTTCCTCATTTGTGACATATCTTTTGTTTTTCTCTTTAGTTCTGTTATTCAGTGTCAGTGAGAAAGGCTTTCCCTTCTGATGTTTGCTCAGTCCTCTACTCTTCCCTGATCTGGGCTCTGGATTTGTTCTATTTTGAAATAGGATGGTGGATGTAGTTTCTGAAATTCAGATGAAGTGGAGATGGGACACTAGGATTCAGAAACTACTTGCAAATTAAAATGTTCACTTATTGTGGTATGTGTTCCCGGAGACCCACTCCCCACCACCACTCTACATGACGATGCAAAGCAGAAACCAATGCAAAAGTAATTCAACACATACACACACACCCCAAAACAAATTGGAATAACAACAAAGCAAAACAAAACAAACAACAAAAAAACCCCCCAAGAAACCTAAACACAAACATACATGCCTAGCACCAAGTGAATAGAGAAGAAAAACAGAAAGATTGAAGGGGGAACAAAAAGGGTGGGGGAGGGATTCAGGTCAAACTCTCACACATATATTGACACACCCCCTAAACTATAAAAAATGAATATAAAAAATCCAGAAGAACTAAAGTGCAATAACCACCACCAATAACAAAATCGAAAGATGAACACTCAATCATTCACATACACACATAAACAGAAAACAACAAAGAAAGAAACAGAAGAAAAGAAAAAAAATTGTGGGTGGGATGCAGATTAAACCCTCACATACACATTCATGCACAAAGGAAAAATATTTTTAAAATAGATGAACTAACAGTCAAAAAAATTTTTTAATTGAAAATTTAAAAAAAAGAAAACCTGCCCTCTTGAGGCAGGCTCTGTAATTGTTCCTCTAATCAGATCTCTCCTGCAGAGCCACCTCTTTCACTCTCTCCTCAGGAAGCAAAGCAGGGAAGGAGAGGCCGTGGAGGTGGGTGGGACTGCTGTCTTCCCCACCCACTCTCGTATGGTCAGACTGATCTCCTCCCATGGGGAGGTATGGGATTGTCTCTTCCCCAGGTATGTACTCTCACCAAGGGTGCCCCAGCCAGGCCTATCCTGGAATGGAGTTCTCCTATTGCGACTGATGTCCAGGCTCCACCTGGGTTTGTCCCTCTCAGTTGTGGCCCAGCTGTGTGGGTCTGACATTCAGAGGACTGCTGGGAAGGAGGGGTTTGGGGTCAGCCCCGGACTCACCACTGATCTCTTTGGAGTTCTTCTCGTCCTTTTCAGGTCACACCCTTTGTCCTGTGGCTGGATCAAGGTAGGGGATAGGGCACCTGGTACTCAGCACTTGTCAGGTCCCTCTGAAGTTTGTGCTCTTAGGATATTCCCTCTGAGACACGATCAATCCCTGAGTAGTTGATCTGTCAGTCACAGAGATTGGGTCTGTTAATCGGTGGTGGTGAGCAAGTCAGAACACTTTCCTGCCCTGCTTTCAAGATGGTGGTGGGGAGCCTGTCTTGTCTTCTTCCATGGGAATTTGCTTCTGGACTCCATCTGCAGCCCCTGCCAGAGCCCTGCCAGGTGCTGAAGTGATGAGGCAAAGCCTGGAGCAGTCGCTCTCCTGCTTCAATGGTGAGGGAAAGTCTGGAGCGATAGCTTCCCCCATGCTTTTTCAATCAAAGGAAAACTTCTGTCCACTTTAAAAAAAACAATGGTGCTCCACTTCTGCGACCTGGGAAGAGCCAGGGGTAAAGCAGAGAAGCTGCAGCACCAGCTGTTGCTGGTGGCCTGGCCACTAGCTCACGAGCCCCACTTAGTCTTTCCCAGCATTTTCTTCCCAGAGAGGGTTTGTTGATTTAAAAAAAAAGAAAAAGAAAAGAAAATGACACTTGGCTTCTGTGTCCCAGGAATCGCTAGGGTCCAAGCCCAGTTGCTGTGGCACCAGCCGCTGCACCAGGAGAGCCCTGGCCACTAGCTCCCTAGCCCTCACTCAGTCAGCCACTCATATGCCCACTTGCTCACCAGCATGCACACAAAATTTTTCATACACTCACTCACTCACACGGGGACTCGCATAGTCTGACTGGCTCAGCCGCCATCTTCCTGACCTCTCTCATATTCTCATTTTTCATCTGCCTGCTCTGAGCCCCAGGAGGTTGACCCCTCCCAGTCCCACTAATTGCACCACTCAGTTTTCGTGATCAGCTGGCTTCTGGTTAGGTTGGGCCAAAAAGATGCAATAGTAGAAGATGGGAGAGGAGAGTGAAGAGAGAGTGAATGGTGTGTTTATTCACCCCTCTCCATCTCTGACTGGGAGTTGTTCTCAACTATAGGTCCTATCTCAAGACCCACCATCCAGCTCACATGAAGCTGTGGTAACATCAATGATCCTTTGCCTCTTGTGATGGTTAATTTTATGTATCAACTTTACTGGGCTACATGATGCCTAGACATTTGATCCAACAGTATTCTGGGTATGTCTGTGAGAATGTTTCTAGATGAGATTAACATTTGAATTGGTAGTCTAACTAAAGCAGATTGCTCTCTTCAAAGTGGGTGAACCTCCTTCAATCAATTGATGACGAGGATATAACAAAAAGACCGAATAAAAAGGAGCTTCTCCTGTCTGACTGCTTGAGCTGGGACATCAGTCTTTTGCCTTTGGACTCAGACTTGGACTGGAACTTACATCATTGGCTCTCCTGGGTCTCCAGCTTGCCAATTGCAGGTCTTGGGGTTTCTCAGCTTTCATAATCATATGAATCAATTATTTATAGTAAATCCCAGATAGATAAATAGGTAGATACCATATGTTGCTTCTGTTTCTCTGAAGAACCCTGATTAATCTACCCCTTCAGACCTAGAGATGATAGCTGTTGTCAGTCTCTGGCTGCCTCAACATTCCTTGTTGGTTCTCTAGCTCCATTCACACCACTGTAAACAGTCCCTTCAGTAAAATTTCTCAGAATCCCAATTGAGTGTGCCATTTTTTTTTTCTGCTGGAAACCTAACTGATACAATTGCCCATAATCATCTTCTCATTCACTGTGCCAGCCAGGAGGGTACAAGAGTTCAGATACCCTGAGCTCAAAAGGCATACTAAGACCCGCTTATAAAACTGCTGGCCTCCAAACACCCGAATTACTCATCTAGGTTTGCTCAGCAATGCCCCATCTCCCTCACTTGAGTGAAGGCTTGGCGTTGCCTAGGAAATAAAAGAATTTGGATAGTTCATTTAATATAACAGAGTTAGTTCCCCAACGTAGAAGTGCCAGAGAAGCAACAGATGTATAAAGATTTGATTTTACAGCTATGCATCACTTAACAAAAAGGATGCATTCTGAGAAATGTGTCCTTAAGTGATTTCATAGTTGTGTGGACAACATAGAATGTAGCTTACACAAAAATAGATGGTAGAGTCTACTACATACCTAGGCTATATGAGATGGCCTATTGTTCTAAGGCTACAACTCTATACAGCACGTGATTGTACTCAGTACTCCAGGCAACTAAAATATAATAGTAAGGATTTGTGTATCTAATCATGTCTGAACACAGAAAAGGTATAGTAAAAATAAAGTATATTTTTTAAAGGGTACACCCGTATATGGCACCAACCACAAACGGAGCTTTCAGGACAGAAGGTTGCTCTGAGTCAGTGAGTGAATGTGAAGGCCTAGGATATTACTGTACAGCACTGTAGACTTTATAAAGACTGTACACTAAAATTGTTTTAAATATATTTCAGTAATAAATTAACTTTAGTTTACTTTGTAAACGTTTTAATTTTTTAAAAAAATTTTGACTATTTTGTAATAACACAGCTGAAAACACAAACACATTGGACAGCTGTACAAAATATTTTTTTTCTTTATATCCTTATTCTATAAGATTTTTTCTATTTTTAAAATAATTAATTTGCTTTTTTACTTTTTAAACATTTTGTTAAAAAATAAGACACAAACACACACATTACCTTAGGTTTCCACAGGGTCAGGAGCATCCATATCTGTCCACATCTGTCTTCCTCCTGCACCTCTTGTCCCACTGGAAGGTCTTCAGGGGCAATAACACGCACAGAGCTGTCATTTCCTATGATAACAATGCCTTCTTCTGGAATGTCTCCTGAAGGACATACCTGAGGCTGCTTTACAGTTAACTTTTTTCATATGAGTAGGAGAGCAGTCTAAAATAATGATTAAAATATAGTATAGTAAATACATAATCTAATAACTGTTGTTTATGACCAATATCAAGTATTATGTAATGTATGTGCTATATTTTCATATAATTGTGTGTGCTATATTTTTATACAATGGGCAGCACACAATAGGTTTGTTTATACCAGCATCACCACAGACAAGTGAGCAATGTGTTTCACTACAACATTACCATGGTTATTTTCAGTTCCATTATAATCTTATGGGACCACTATCATATATGTGGTCCATTCATGGCTGAAATATCACTAGGCTGCACATGACTAGATTCAAATGTGAAATGATAATAGGTTACTCACACTCAGGACTGCCTATTCTGTCTTAATTGTATTTGGAAATAAGATAATAAGATGAAAGACAGTGAGATGTAACTGAAATAATCCAGTTTTTTTGTTTTGGCTACATTATGAGATTTTTAAACTCATAATAACAGACTTTTGTCAGTTGATTTTATATTGCAGTCATTTTTAATAACATTATTTATTGTAAAAATGTATTCTTTGTTCCAAACAACTGACTTTAATACTTTTGCTATGGGATTTCCCTTGAATCACAATTACTTGTTTTTATTTTCAGAGTAGTATACATGTGCTCACAAGCAAAATCTTAATCTTATTTATTACTTTATCTCCAAAGCCTCAACCTTTCTGGTACATAAAGCGTCATAAGCATTTATTAAATGGAAGAAAAGATAAATAAATGACAATGAATCTTGAAATGTAACTCATTTGTAAATTCAGGACTGTCTGAAACTACTGCTGTCCCTTGGGTGGCCAGAGAATAATACCATCGGATTCTTCTCTCTGCTATGAAGGTCCTGCCCCTCACCTCTTTCCAGGCCATTTTCTACCTATTATATGGTAGACTCCTTTGAAATTGATTAGCAGCCTGTAAAATTAGCCAAAAATTCTGTGGTAAGTTGTTCTTTTACTTCCCATGGTTTGCAAACTGTCTTGTACAAATATTAACAAGAGTTTAAGGTTTTCAAACCTTCACTTACGAGCATAGGAATCATAATATATTCCCTTATTCTTCAAACTTG
This sequence comes from Tarsius wallacei, assembly GCA_963574415.1. NCBI lineage: Eukaryota > Metazoa > Chordata > Mammalia > Primates > Tarsiidae > Tarsius > Tarsius wallacei. The sequence continues at coordinate 6,209 of CAUYQG010132285.1, forward strand.
CACATCTGCTCAGGAGAATTCATAGTTCCTATAACACAGAGAAATTGTTTTGGTCTGTCTTTTGCCTCTCTCTGCTTATTTTTATATAGAAAATCGATGACTCGGTGAAAAACTTAAGAATTTTAAGTCCCCAAGAAAAATTTCAAAACAGTCCTCTTTATCCCTTGCAATATAGGACTACTCTTGCAGTATCTTTTCTTATGAAGGGAGAAAATGGAAGCAACTTTTTCCTGAATTTTGGTGTTTACTCCAAGCAGAAATATCAGTGTAGGTAACTCTCAGCAGGCTGGAATATCTATATGCAACATTTGTCACTCCTTTGGTTTATAGAGTTTAGCAAAAGGGTGTTTTATAAGCAACATCAAGTGGAGGCACAGAGAATTCTAACAATTCTCTGGAACTGCTTCTTGTTGAATTGGAAGTATTTTCGAGTATTAGTAGCCTAAGTAAATTATAAAATGTCAGTGGCTTCATGAACAGACACTTCTCAAAGGAAGACATACAAGCAGCCACCAAACAACAACAACAAAAAATGCTCAGCATCACCAATCATCAGAGAAAGGCAAATCAAAACTACAGTGCAATATCATCTCACACCAGTCAGAATAGCTATCATTAAAAAGTCAAAAAACAACAGATTTGGCAAGGCTGTAGAGAAAAGGGAATGGCCATACACTGTTGGTATGAATGTAAGCTAGTTCAACCCCTGTGAAAAACAGTTCAGAGATTTCTCAAAGAACTAAAAATAGTTACCATTTAATCCAACAATCCCACTTCTGGGAATATATCCAAAGGAACATACATTGTTCCACCAAAAAGACACCTGCACTTGTATGTTTATCATGGCACTACTCACAATACCAAAAACATGAAACCAACTCATATGCCCATCAGTGATGGACTGGATAAAGAAAATGCGGTGCATATACACCATGAAATACTACACAGTCATAAAAAAGAATGAAGTTATGTCCTTTGCAGCAGCATGGATACAGCTGAAGAGCATCAGTTGAAGCAAATTATCACAGAAACAAAAAAACCAAATACTGTATGTTCTCACTCATAAGTGGGTACTAAATTCTGGACATACACAGGCACAAGGATGGGAACAGCGGACACCAGACACTACACAGGAAGGAGGGAAGAGGAATAAGGGATACAAAACCACCCGCTGGGTACCATGCTCACCACCGGGGGAAAAGAGCCCAAAAGAAGCCCAAACCTCACCTTCGAGCACTTTACCTATGTAACAAAACCCCATGATTCTAAAATAAAATAATTTCAAAAATTTCGGCAGCTTTGTCCAATAGGAGTTTATTTCTACTCACTTACTAGTTAAATAAAGGTTTTACTTTAGGTGAGCGGATTTCCCACAGTGGTGATTCGGGAACCCAAGCTCCCTCCATATTGTGGCACTTCCATCCAGTAGGGCCTGAGAGTCCTCGGAAACCAGCAACCAACTGGAGAAAAACATAGAGTGCATTGCTTTAGATCTTCTAGTTGATGTGACCTGCTCACATTTTATTATGGAGAGCTCGGCCACATGGCTGCACCTAAATCCAAGGAGGCTAGAAAACCTGGGTCCCGGCTGGGCAGCTCTTTCCCAGTGACAATTTTTCACTGGAAAAGAACACAGATGTTTCTGTAACTGACTCAGCTATAACAAGTATAGGCACAGGTGACATACCTCCAAATATAATTATTCAGTGACTTAGAGTGAGGAAAGACGCAGGAATTAAATCTGAAACTAAAAACAAAATATCTTCGGCCCCTTGACCCTTTGCTATGGACAAGTTCTGGTACTGGTGTTATCTCTTAGTTTAAGAGCAGGAAACCCAAATGTTCCTCCTCCCAAGCTGTAGAAGGCCTATACTGGAAACACTAGTTTCCTTCCCACCCCTATACTTCCTTCTTAGAGAACTAGCTGCTCCTTCTTCTGATAAAGTCTGATGATATAGGCCCAGCTGGGTAATCAGGGGCCTAATGTCTTGTTCCTTCCATTCACAGTCACAGTTGAATAGATCAAGTTTGGATACTAGTCCAAGCTGAGTCCTTCGGATACTGTCTCCCAGAAATTAGGAACTCTGGTTCAGATGTATTTAGTCGGTCTGTGTTGAGTGCTTAAACTCCCAGGTAAAATAAATCTGGGACTGGCCATCTGTGTTTTAGCCCATGTTGCAGATACTCAGGAAGTTAATCTGGAGGTAGAGGTAGGGAGTGGGAATGTAGACTAAGGGAGTACAAAGAAACTGAGAGACTCAGAGTAGCATTGGGTCCTGACATTCTAGCTCCTACATTATTTCTCAGGGGCTTCACAGTTTCATGTGATGCTTCTGTATTTTTCAAGAAGATATTCTTCTGAGTTGAAGCTAGTTTGGCTGACTTGGTTATTTGTGGTCAAATTGTTTTCTACTTTGTTGCAAAGGCCAACCTCCTTGAGGACAATAATGACAATAAATGGAGTCTAACTGTAAAGTAAAGCTTATGTATGGCATTTATTACTAAGTACCAGAAATAAGACCCAATTTTAACATTTAAAATGAGTTTCTTATATATAGCATCTACTGTGGTTGGATCTCACTTTGTGATCCAGTCTGACAGTCTCTTTTAATTTAGGTGTGTACGTCATTTAAGTTTAATGTAATTTTTAAATTTTATTGGGTTTAAACTATTCATTTTGCTATTTGTCTCTCTGTTGCATATATTACGGTGACTTTTTTTCTTTTTCCTTTCTTCTTTTAAATTAATTGATCATTTTTCAGAATTCCATTTTATTTCCACTATTGTGATCCTCCTTTGTCTTACTTTTTAGTACTTAATCTAAGGTTTATAATATATATTTTTACCTTATCACAGGCTATCGTCAAATAATATATTGCAAAAAAATATTTAATTTAGGAGTTTCACAATGGTATGCTTTCATTTCTACCCTCCTATCCTTTATACTACAGTTGTCAAATGTTTGACACCTATGTATGTTATACCCGCAAAATATGTTGTGTTAATTTTTCTTTAAGCATTCAAGTATATTTTAGAAAACTATTTAAAATAATAAAACATTGTCTTTCCACTCATCCACACATTTTTCATTTCTGGTGCTCTTCACTCCTTTATTTTTGTGCAAAGATCCAAATTTTCATCCAATATTATTTTTCTTCTGCCTAAAGAACTTTCTTTAGAATTCTTATAGTGAAGTTCTGTCATCAATGAAGTTTCTTAGCTTTTGTTTTTCTGAAAAAGCTTTTATTTTGCCTTCATTTTTGAAAGATATTTTGCACAGTACAAGATTCTAAGTTGACACTTTTTATCTTTCAGTACTTTAAAGATGTTACCCCACCATCATTTATCTTACATTATTTCCAACAAGATGTCTGATGTCATTCTTATCTTGGTTCTTCAGCACATCATGTGGTTTTCTTCCTCTGGCTTTTTTTAGGGTTTTCTCTTTATGACTGTTTTTAAGAAATTTGCTTACAATGTGCCCTGGTGTGGTTTTATGTTTCTTCTTGGGTACTTATGCTTTTTGGCAGTATAAGTCTGTATTATTTTTTTTATTAAGTTTAGAAACAATTTAGTCAACATTTTTTCAAATATTCTCCTATTTCTTCTTTCTTTCTTCGCCTCTGGAACTCCACTTATGTGTGTCAAACTTCTTTATATTTTTCCCACAGGTTACTGATGCTCTGTGCAATGTTTTGAATGTGTCCCTCAAAAGTTAATATGCTGAAAACTTAATTGCCAATGTAATAGTATTAAGAAGTAGGGACTTTAAGAGGTGGTTGTGTCATGAGGGCAAAGCCCTGGTGAATAAATAATGTGGTTATTGAGGAAGTGAATTAGTTTTTGCAAGAGTGACTTAGTTTTTGTGAGAGCAGGTTGTTATAAAAGCAAACCTGGCTCACTCTTGTGGTCTCTTTCGCAGGTGCTTGCTTGCCCTTCTGCTCTTCTGCCATCTTACAACACAGTACAACACAGCTTTTGCCAGAAGGTGCTGTCATGCCCTCGGATTTACCAGCTCCAGACCGTGATTCAAACAAACTTCTTTTCTTTATATATTACATAGTCTCAGGTATTCTGTTATAGCAACATAAATCGGCTGAGACGCTGTTTACTCTTGTCAGGTGTTTTTTAAAAATCTGTCTTATTTTGAGGAGTTTCTATTGCTATGTTTTCTAGTTCACTGTGAAGCCCAATTTACTGTTAATCTTCTTCACCATAATTTTTATTTCAGATATAGTGTTTTCCATTTCTAGAAATTCCATTTAGTTTTTAAAAATTCTTTCCTTTTCTCCCCATCATGTTCATTTTTGAAAATATCCTTGACCATTTGTATAGGATTTATAATAGCTGCTTTAAGGTCTTTGTCTGCTAATTCTAGTATCTCCGTCATTACTGAATTTCTTTGTATTGATTATTTTTTCTTTTTGTGGATTATATTTCCCTGCTACTTTTCATGCCCATTAATATTTTTATTAAATACTGGAGATTATGAGCTTTACATTATTGGGTGCTGGATTATATTGTGTTCATTTAATGGAGGACTTTGCTCTGGCATGCAGTTAAGTACTTCAGATCAGTTTGGCACTTTCAATGCTTTGCTTTTAACCTTTGCTGGGATAAAGCCAAAGAAATAGCCTAAGGATAAGTTAGCCCTACAACTAGGAAGAGTCCTTTCTGGGTTCTATATCCAATGCTCATTTGTTATAAGGCCTCTTTCCTTTGACTTGGGGGAATATGATCTATTTACAGGCCTACCAGGTCTGACAATTAGGTTCACAAACCAGCCACCATGCACTTATGCTGGCAGCACTGTACAAACAACTCAGTAAGGTTTCATAACCTTGGTATATTGGTGTCTCACAGATGTGTTCGTGTCAATCTGTGGTGGTGTTTTGCTGAGTGGCATACATTATTATTGTTGTATGTTTTTGTGTGCTGTCGCGAGAATGTCAGAACTTGAATTAGAACAATGGACTAACATTAAATTTCTTGTTAAACTTGGCAAGAGTGGAAGTGAAATCAGGGACGTGTTAGTCCAAGTTTATGGGGAAAATGTCATGAAGAAAATGGCAGTGTGCAAACGGATTTATCATTTTTCTGAGGGGGGAGAAAGTGTCACTGATGAAGAGCCATCAGGACGGCCAGTAGCAAGTAGAACTGATTAAAACATTGCAAAAATCATCAAATTGTGCTTCAAAATCATTAGCTGACTGTGAGAAGCATAGTAGACCAAATAAACATTAATAGGGAAACAGGAAAATCTTAACCGAAAATCTTGGCATGAGAAAGATATGTGCAAAAATGGTCCTGAAGGAGCTCACTGATGAACAGAAGCAAAGGAGAGTTGAAGTTTACCAAGACCTTTTGGAGAAGCAAGATGATGTTTTGGACCATGTTATCCCCGATAATGAAACATGGGTGCACCAAGACAACCCTGAAACAAAGCGTTGAAGTGCACAGTGGAAGTCAGCCAATTCTCCACGACCAAAAAAATTTCAACAGTCCAAATCAAGTGTCCAAACGATGTTGCTAACCTTTTTGATATCAAAGGGATTGCTCATTATGAATTTGCACCAAGCGGACAAGCAGTTAACCAAGTTTACTATTTGGAAGTGCTGAAAAGGCTACATGACAAAGTTAGGCAAAAACGACCTGAACTTTTCACCAACAACTCATGGCTCTTGCATTATGACAATGCACCAGCTCACACAGCACTGCCTGTAAGGGAGTTTTTAGCCAGTAAACAAATAACTGTGTTGGAACACCCTCCCAACCCACCTGATCTGGCTCCCAATGACTTCTTCTTTACCCTAAGATAAAGGAAATATCAAAATGAAGACATTTTGATGACATTCAGGACATCACGAGTAATATGATGACAGCTCTAATTCCACTCCAGGAAAAGAGCTCCAAAATTGCTTTGACGGGTGGACTAGGTACTGGCATCGGTACATAGCTTCCCAAGGGGAGTACTATGAAGGTGATAGTGATATTCAGCAATGAGGTATGTAGCACTTTTTCTAGGATGAGTTTGTGAACTTGATTGTTAGACCTCATATGTGAACTTGGGGATTTTTCAAACTTTTTCTTTCTGATAGTTCTTTCCCAAACTTTGCCAAAAACTCAAGGGGACCCTTCTGCACATAAATTTTAGCTGACTTAATCCTTCTTGAATATCAGTCTCTGTCCTTGTTAACTCAACAAAACTTCTGGCTTGTGTTTGGGCATCCCTTTTCTGTGTGATTTCATAGGGCCAGAAAGCTGACACCAGGTAATAAACTGCAGGAATCATAGGATTTGCTCATTTTCCTGCTCCTGAGATCACAGTTCTACACTCTCTGTTGTTTCATTTCATTAAACTATCTCTTTACATAATGTGGCACAATATCTGCTTGGATGAGAAAGTAATATCCAATATTTCTGCCATCCTTTTAGAGTGACCAACTTGTACTGGTTTGCCCAAAAGTGTCCCAATTCTTACCCTATAAGTTCTGCATCCTAAGAAACTACTTAGTCCCAGGCAAACTGGGACAGTTGGTCATGATGTTTCACCAATTCCTCTCCAAGATGATCTCTGATTTGGGAGCAATGTTGTGTCTTTTCTATCCTCGTGGTTGCAGAGGAAAAATTGAGTGTGACTCAAGTGACCCTTGGATTCTTACTGGCCAGGACTAGGTAACCTATACTCAACTGGATCCATTCTTGACTATTTGGGACTGTAGCATTGTGTCTTGGAAGTAATGACTAGCTCTTCTTGACTGACTAGTCTCTATCCCAGTTGTCATTGGCCCAAGGAAATCATGTGTTTTGTCTAGGACTTCCATTCGTCCTCCAGACTGAGTCATCTGCCCCACAACCTTCATGTACAGGGTCACTGCACAAAGACCCATGCTGACAGGCTCTCCAGACAGCACTCGTAGAAACCTTGGGCATCTCTGTATAGGGCACACTAGAAATTCTTTATTCTGTCCACAACCTGGGAACTTCTGTGGGGCCGAACGAAGACCCTTTATCTGCCTAACCACATGACGTCTCTGAGTTTAGTTTCATGTGGTCATCTTCAGCTTGTTGGAATAGATGGTGAGTGGTCACTTTTCACCATCCCAAAAGGAAAGTGGGTCAAGTTGATCTGTGATGAGCATTTTCCTTGACCTATCTAACATACTTTCTGAAACTGAAAGCTGAGCCTGGGAGTTAGAAGCATAGCTGGCCACTCATTTCTCCTATCCCAGGATCCCTTATTTTCTCACCATTCTTAGGGAGTTGGAATAGGTGGGATTTTGGTCTCTCACTTCCTCTTTGTCATATGTTTCTTCTACAGGCCCCAAACATAAAGAAAATTGATCTACCAGGTTTACCTTTTACTATGTAAAAGGAGGATTTTTTAAAAAATTGTAACCCTTTTCCCTATCAATATAGCCTGGTTTTCTAGATTCACATATCAGAAATTGAACATTAATTATTTCTTCTGGCATTTCAACTCTGACACTTTCATTCTCCCCTTACCCTCTCTATGCCCAGCCAAAGGCAATTCAAAAGTACATTTGTACATTTCAAAGAATTACTCCTTTACATGTGATTTCTAAAACTTTACTTTTAACCTTTTTTAGTTTTAAGTGTATGTATGTATGTATGTATGTGTGTATTTATTTTTTATTTTATTTTATTTTATTTTATTTTATTTTTGAGTTGGAGTCTCACTCTGTCACCCAGACTGGAGTGCAGTGGCCGCTCCCGGCCACCGCAGCCTCGACCTGCTGGGCTCCGGCAATCCTTCCGCCTCAGCCTTCCGAGTAGCCGGAATTACAGGCGCGCGCTACCACGCCCGGCTGATTTTTTTTTTTATTTATTGTAGAGATGAGGTCTCGCCAAGTTGCCCAGGCGGGTCTCAAACCCGCGGGCTCAGGCAATCCACTCACCTCAGCCTCCCAAAGGCGTGGGATTACAGGCTGAGCCACCGAGCCCAGCTCTTAAATGTATTTATTGAAGATCATATTCTTTT
>CAUYQG010132287.1:0-30905 GCA_963574415.1 Tarsius wallacei
TTCCGGCTACTCGGAAGGCTGAGGCGGAAGGATCGCCGGAGCCCAGCAGGTCGAGGCTGCGGTGGCCGGGAGCAGCCACTGCACTCCAGTCTGGGCGACAGAGTGAGACTCCAACTCAAAACAAACAAACAAACAAACAAAAAAAGAATTAATCTAGTTTGCTTAATTTTTGTTCTTTTTAGTAAATATTTCTATTGTTCCTATAGTATCTTATAATAACCCAGTCAACTTTAGAGTTATCAAAAATTTAATATTGTTCCTTTGTGTTAATTTTTATTAAGTAGCCTATAGCATTAAAGCACTATAGAAAAACTTTTTTTACATTTCTCCATTTCAAAAGGTGGACAGGTTACTTCCCTTTTAAAATAGGATAAACAAAGATACCTATAGTAACTGGCTACTAGGGAGCTAATAAGTTTATTTAGGAAAATAATTTGGATAAGAAGAATTTCCAACCATGACTTAGGTTTTTAGTATACTACTCAGTTGTACATAATATTGTCTCATTTACTCTTTTTTGTGGGGGAGTGTTGTTTCTTCTAAGCTTTACTTAAATGCTAGGTGCTTCAATTCAAGGAGGAAATATAAAATCTTAGTCTATTTTTCTTTTGTTTCAAAATGAAAGAATTTTATTTTAAATACCTTACTTTATAACTGGTTGTCAATTTTCCTCAGTTTTATTTTGTGTATTTCATATGCAAGGCATATAGTTTTGCTTTTACACTTTCCTTCTTCTTTTGTTCCTTTTCTTTCTTAGCAATGTGATGATAAATTAATGTTTACTGCACCCCATTATCTCTGCTAACTTATCAGCATTAGCTGTGGATTCATTTTCCCTTTCATCTTGATAAGAAATGCATTGCTTGATAAGAAAATATATGCCAGACAAGCAGTCTGCTTGTTGGTATTCTCTGTAGGCTTTGCTTCCAAGGGAAGAACATTTGTCTTTTGTTGGCAAATTGTTATTCCGCTCATTACCTTGCTCTCATTACAATGTCTTCATCTTAGCAGCGCATGATTTCTGTGCACAGTATGTCTTGCTGTGCTTGTGCTGGTTTAAGTGCTGAGATGCAGCCTTTGACATGACAGGAGTCAGTGTCCTGGTAGGTAGAAAAGAAATCTTCCTCTGAACTGAATGATGAATGAAAGGAAATAGCTCTCTGTGTTTAGATATGTAAAGATCATTGATCCACATATTGAGTCAACATTTATCATGTGCTCCTTGTGCTAAAACCAGTATAAAATGATCTGGAGAATGCATAATGGAAATGAAAAACATGATGCCTGACTGTAAATAGTTTATAATCTAGACTCTAGTCACAGCCTCCATATGCTGAGCTGCTGGTTCTGTGAAAATATGGTGATACAGAGGTACAGCCAGAATAAATTCTTTCCAACAATTACCTTAAGTGTTTCTTTTACATAAAATATGAACACAGGTCATCTCCCCAAATAAAATCACCTTTCCAAGAAGACCTCACAGTTTATAATTCTACCTAAAGCATGTTTAACTTTAGAAGACTTTCTCTGTACTAGGCACTGAGATGAGCTCTTTATGGGCTAGATGCTATTTATGTTGACAAATCTACCAGTCTCATGCTAAAAATAGGAACTATAGACTTCATGATGTTAAGGAACTCAAGTTTGTCTGACACTCCAGAAATAGAGCTTTTAATTATTGTATTCAGCCTATGAAATGCTTCACATATTACATAAATGCATTTCTTATCCAGTAAACAAAGTGCAGTTGAATCTTGAACAACATAGAGTCGAACTGCATGTGTCCATTCCTACTTGGATGTTTTCCGGTAAATACAATGGGGCCTCTGAATTGGCAGTATATGCATGTCAACCAAATGCGGATGGAAAATATGAAATTCATGGGATGTGAATCCCTATTTACCCAGGACTGACGCTACTTGTCTGTGGTTCCACAGGGTCAAATGTGGAAACCAAGTATAAGCAAATGTTGGTATCTGCAGATAACAAGGGACAACTGTAAACTGTACAATTGTAAAATTCCCATTTTTTAAAAACTTAGATCTTGTTTTTTTCAATTTGTGTGTGTGTGATTTACTCCCAAATCTCCTCTGAAAAAACATATCAGATGGGTGCATCTGTAATCCCGGTGCTTTGGGAGACTGAGGCAGGAGGATTGCTTGAGCCTGAGTTCAAGACCAGCCTGGGCAACAATGTGAGATCCCTGTCTCCACACACAAAATAATAATAGTAAGAAATAATAATAATAATAATAAAAATAACAATAAAACAAAAAAGAAACATATTAGTCAACTGCAAGAAGCTTCCCTCTATCACATCTACCTCAGATACGTCTTGCTTCCATTCACCTTCCTCCTCTGTAAATGTTCCTAGCTTTTGAACACAATTCCTCCTGTGCCACTGTTCAAATAAGCCATATTTTACCTCAGAGACTTTTTGTCTTATTTTTTTTAGTAGATTCAGGTGTTTTATCCTCTCATTGCAGAGTTCTTTTTTCTTTTTAATAAGTTGCTCTCTACTAGCATAAAATATATATTCAAATGAGAATCTAACTAACTACTTACTGTATTAACAGATAGGCTAATTTTATTGTGGCTTTACATGAGGCCATTAACTACAAGGAGATCTTTTTTCATACTTCTGGATTTCAAGGATAAAAAAATGTGACTGAACTTTTTCATTCAGCAAAGTTACTTGAAACATCTTTAATATTTCATTCAAGGTCTAAATGATACTTTTAACAGTACTGTGACTCAGAATATTTATGCTTTTCCATTTATATGTGACAAAAAGGCAGAGTACCATTTTGACTCATTGATGACTTAGGATGGAAAAAATAAGAAGTCTTTAAAGCTGGAGTGGTTTGGGGAGAAAGATGAGAGTTGAAAGAAGATTTGGGTAGCACATCAACTCCTGTGCGGGAGAAATTAATCCGAAGTATTTGGAACTGCTGCTTTAATGTTCAAAGCATTGTGCATTTGAGTCCATTTGGGAAACATTTTGTCCTATAATAGAGAGAGAGACAGAGAGAGACATAGAGAGAGAGACAGAGAGAGAGAGAGAAAGAGAGAGAGAGAGAGAGAGAGAGAGAGAGAGAGAGAGAAGAAAGGGAGAAAGGATTATTAGGAAACTTAAAAGAATTGGAATAAACATGCACATTAATTATTGTTGCTAAATATGCATATTAATTATTGCTGCTAAATACATTATTTACAGTAGAATTTAGAATATATTCTTGTTAAAGAATGCAAATGTGTTAAAATATGATAGGAATGTGCAAAGTAACCTAAGTAAAAACTGAATATGGATATTTAGCAGTCAATAATTTTGCAGCAGAAGTCAAAACAAAAATTTTTTTTTTTCTGGGGGTCAAAGACCAAGAGCATACAAAATATTAACTTCAATTCTGGATCTAGTTCTTTCACCTAAATATGTGAAATTGATGTTTTGAAAGTTAAGTGAGAACATTTTTCCTGCTTCTTATAAAAATCATGCAAAATATGTGGCTGAGACACAGACTAGGAGAGGGTAAATGAGAGTAATCACCCAGTTTTTTCTCATTACTGAGAATTGTCAAAATGCTGGGAAGGTGTGCTTCACAATAGATTGGCATTGCAGTTTACTTTGCACACATCTTAATCATTGTGAATCTAAGAGAGACACTTAATAAGGAATGGGCCTTTGCAATGAGTTTTTGGCCTAGATGGAATAAGAGGCTGGCATTTACAATGTTTCACATGGAAATTTTTTTGGCACAGCTGTCCCAGGACTCTCTCTCGGGAGAGATGCAGTCTTCGTCAGTCATAGAGGAAGGAAGCATCAATGACATAGGAGCAGGATTGTGTTCACCAGATTCTGTGATACATCTGAACTCAGAAGATCCCAATCAGGGCTAAAATACCTTATATTTAATGTTGTACTTCATGTAAACAAAATATATGTCAGCTAGAAGAAGGCACGAAACGCCACCCTAGGATTATGGTGCTTTAATTCAAGGAAGTTGTGTGGAGGCTAATATTTCAAATTGTCAGGCCCGCTAATGGATTTTACTTACCTTTACATTGAACTACCCTCAGTACATACACCTCACATCCACCCTAGTATGATTTTGGGTGAGAGTGACATATTCCTCTCACATAACATGCAAGTAGGGATAGCAACACGAAAAAGGACAAAGTCCTGGGATCTTGCTTTCAGAAAAAGAACATACGGATCTGGTGGACCTAGAAATTAATTAACTTTTTTTTTTTTTTGAGTTGGAGTCTCACTCCGTCACCCAGACTGGAGTGCAGTGGCCGCTCCCGGCCACCGCAGCCTCGACCTGCTGGGCTCCAGCGATCCTTCCGCCTCAGCCTTCCAAGGAGTTGGAACTACAGGTGCGCGCTACCACGCCAGACTAATTTTTTTGATTTATTGTAGAGATGAAGTCTCGCCAAGTTGCCCAGGCGGGTCTCGAACCCGCGGGCTCAGGCAATCCACTCACCTCAGCCTCCCAAGGCGCTGGATTACAGGCTGAGCCACCCAGCCCGGCTAGAAATTAATTAAAAAAAAAAAATGATCTGTTATGTTTTCATGAACCTCTAGATCACACCCAATTCTGTTTGAAGTCCACTGATTTCAACACTTTTAAAAGTAATAATACCCAGTCTCTTTTTTGGGTGAAAAATATATTTAATCTCTAATTGTTCTCTGCTTTCTGAAGCTTATTTCACTTGGATGGCAATTGAAATATTTCTCCCTTTCTTTCTTTCTCTCCCTCTTTCCCTTCCTCCCTCCCTCCCCTCCCTCTTTGTAACCTCCCTCTCTGTCTCTGCATGTACACTAACACGTATTTAACGGTCTCTGGTACCGTATGTCTTTTCCACTCAAACTGTGGAAAACTTCTTCAGGTTTCTGATAACAAATTCTGGAGTGTGTAACTTGTGTTTTTGATTACTTAGGCAAGGTCCGGATGGATAAAGTTTTAAACCATATTTAGTAATATTGAGTATATCGATTCAAATCAAGACCTCCCAACTCTTACAACCCAAGTTGTATACTGATTCTCACTTACTCATTCCATCAACATTTACTGAACACCCATACTTTTCAATGGTTTGTGCTCAGTTTTAAGAAAAATAAGATGTCATCTCTATCCCAGATGGGCTCACAGACAGGGGGCTTTGGGAACTTGAACCATAAGCAAGATTTGGTAACACTTATTATGTGTAAATTTGTAACTGAGATGTACAAGGGGTGAAAATGAATTATCCTCCAGGGGAGTTTGGAAAGCTTTAACGGGGAAGTGACCTTTGTGCAGGGAAGGTACTTAAAACACAGTTGGAAGAAAAGATCTATTTCAGCTTGTGTTGTTACATAAGAGAGACTGTATGTCACCAGTTCCCTGCCCTTTATGCATAACATTTTTAGGAAAACCTAGAAATATCAGAACTGCAATAAAGGCTGAACTTGTTAGTTGCTGAAAGTGCTGAATGTTGAGGAGAGCATCTGCTTCAAATGAAGTATCCAGGGATTTTGGAAGATGCACTTAATTTGGTGTATTTCCTGACTGAGTTAAAGCATGTCATAGTGATCCCATGCTATGGCCCAAAATAAGATACTATATTTCTTGTACTTTTTAAATTTTACACTATCTCTTGCAATTAGTAGATTTTAAAATTAACATCTAACCTACTATTTCTCAACTTTAAGCTTAGCATTACTACACTCTAAACCATGAGTTCTTTGTTGCAAGGGCTACCTGTAGGTTGGAGGATGTTTAGCAGCATATCTGGTCTTTACCTATGAGGTACCAATAGAATCCCCTAGCTGTGACAATCAAAAGGTCTCTAAATATGACCAAGTGTTCCTTGAGGTACAAAATCACCCCCATTGAGAATTATTAATTTAGCTTAACCCCAGTGTTTTCAAGTTCCCTTGATTTTTAACATTTTTAAGTCAGATATTGTCCCAGGGTTGTCCTCTCCCTTTAGCATAAGAGCATTATTACTATTATTATTATTTTGTGTCTGGATGCTCACTAGCAATGTATTGTTCTACACAGATATAAGTTCTATCCTGATGTCATCCAGAATTTTCTTAGGCAATTAAACCTAGCTTGGATATTTCACTGAGTGATCTAAATCACCTTTTTTTCTCCCTTAGAAAAAATAGATGCATTAGGTGCTTTTAAACAGAATTACAGGAAAAGCAGAGGTTCATAGTATACCGCTACTGTTGCCTATCCTGGGTCATGTCTCTTGAGCATGTTTCCACAGTTATATAGAATACAGCCTGGAATTCTTTTGTGAGTCTGTAGGTTATAATAAATTTCCCTGGCCAGCCAAAGGTGGGATGGCGGAGGTAAAGAGCAGGAGAAAATGGATGTTAGGAAACATTGTTCTTGCTTCACCCTGAACTAACTGTGAGTGTTTCCTACTCCCATCTAATAGAGGCAGAAAATCATGAGAAAATGAAAAGAATAGCTATTGTTCAGAGAATTCTCTGAGATGCTTCCCAATTTAAAACGAGGGGCAGGCAGGCCAGGGAACAATAGTAAGAACAGAAATAAAACCGCATATTTACCACTTCAGTGCTGCTTCCTGATATAAGGAAAAAAAACATCTCTTTGCTTTACCCTCTGACTTTTGCAGTTTCTTCATTAAATTGTCAAAAGTTCCATTGGCTATCACCGGAATTGAGTTTCCTATTTTCTGAGCAAAAGGGAGAATGTTGAATGAATGGTAAACGAACAATGGTGCTTAAAAAACAAACAAACAAACAAAAAACTCAGTTCTGTGATCACATTATAAAATGCAGGATATCTAGATACAGGAAGAATCTTTCTTTTTTCTACTTTAGCATTGTATATATGTGGGAACACATGAAAAACATTTTGAACTAGTTCTCTTTGAAGCCTTTGCAAATTGTAAAATCTAGTCAATCAAAATGTACAATATTACAGTTGTCAAAGAGTGCTAGTATGAAATTCCATTTTAAAACTTCCTTTCAGCATCTATTAATCACAGCTCTGCTGGGGTTCTGGGTAAAATAAACTGCACAAATATTTTTTTTTCCTGATTGTTTTTGAGAGCTTCTAATTTAATGTACTAAAATGCTAGCTTTGTATATCTAATATAAATGGTAAAGAATCTGTGGAGCAATAAGAAAAAATCCCAACATTTAACTTAATAACAAGATAAACACTATATAAATAAAAAGGATTTTTTGTAGCTATTTGTAGGACAAAGTCTACAGTGACTACAATGATGACAGTCTAGGGATGGGGCCCATCCTTGTACAAAGTCTATAGTAAAAACTAGGATGAAATTGGAGCTAATCAGAGGATCAAATTCCTATTTTTATTTGTTACCAAGGCATGCATGCACATATTTAAATTAGATCTGTAATGCTATATAACCTTTGGGGGCAAAATAGGTCCCTCCTCTCTGCTCACTTTTCTTTCATATATTCCATTCTCCAGAGAAAACCTCTTACAATTTAAATAGCTATTTCCCACTAATATGTAGCCCCACATTCCCATATACCATATTAATTTTGCTATTTCTTAATTTATAGACTTTGGTCATAATGAATTGACTTCCTGCGGTAAGAGAGAAATATATCCTGTGACACCCAATTAGACACTCAGTTCAATTAGATGAAGATAGAACTTGCTGGGTACCTTTCTAATGAAGCTTCCTTAAAAGGATGGTGAGTCAGGCGGGAGGTACTCCTTGCACTTCTTTCTAAATCCTTTCTTCTGGGAAGGTCATGATGATTGCAATTGTAGTGCCTTACTTGTGATCATGAAGTAACATCAAGGATAGAAAAATGGTTAGGAGAATAACAGTCTATTAGAGGCCCAATATGGTCTACACCCTCATCCCTGAAACCCAAGAACCCATTGCCAAATGTGGCAAAAAAAAAAAAAAATGGCTTTGCAGGTATGATTAAATTTATGGACCTTGAGATAGGGGGATTTTACTGGATTATACAGGTAAGCCTAAACTAGTAACATAGTTTCATAGAAGCAGAAATCTGTCCCCAACTGTGGTCAGAAAGTGAGGTAATAATAGAAGAAGAATCAGAAAACCCCTTTTATAAAAACAAGCCTTACTGAAAAAGAGTTTCTAACTTAGTTAAAGCTGAAAGCAAGGATTTTTGTTTTGTTTTGTCTTTTTTTTTTTTTTGCAATTGTAGTTCTAGAAACTCAGTAATCCCAGAGTTCAAGAGATATATTTTAAAATTAATAACAAAAACAAGCACACACTGAAAAGAAACAGCTTTTAGTTGACTTGGAATATGTAGTCATCGGTTTCAACTGGTCTGTTAAACAGGCCTAACACTTTTTTGGAAATCAGGTATGATAGAGTTGTCCACAGAAAGAAATGTCTTTTTATAGGGAAGCTACTTGCAATGGTTAATTTTATGTGTTAAAGTGACTGGGCCACTGGGGTTCCAATATATTTGGTCAAACATTATTACAGGTTTGTGAGGGTATTTTGGATGAGTTAAAATTTTAACATTTAAAATGGTAGACTGAGTAAAGCAGATCGCCCTTCTTACTCCAATCATTTGAAGGTTTGAAGAAAACAAAAATGCTGACCTTCTCCCACATAAGAGGAGATTCCTCCTGACTGAATGCCCTTGATCTGAATCAAAAGGTTTTTCTTGCCTTCTGACTTGAACTGAAACATCAGCTCTGCCTGCATCTTAAGCCTGCTGCTGTTTGGTGCACACTTCTCAGGGCTTTGGACTTGGACAGTTGATATACCATGGCTCTCCTGTGACTCCAGCCTGCTGACTACAGATCTTGAGACTTAGCCTCCATAATAGTGTAAGCTAATGCTTTATCATAAATCTCTGTCTCTCTCCATCTGACTGGTTCTGTTTTTCTGGATAACCCTTTAATGAGCACCCTTTTTGATTAAGATTATTCACTTCTTAGGAAATACACCCCAATAAGAAGGCCTAACTGGTGGGATATATAACACAGCATTAATTTTATTGGAAGATGCTTGTAAGATTGTAAGGTCAACAATTTTTAGCAGGTAGTACATACAATAAGAACATTAAATAAAAGTGAGGAGAGGATATTGAGGGAAGAGACTTACTACCAGTTTCCAACATTATTTTTCCTTTTCTCTTCCTCCAAATGGATTGTTAAATTTTGGCTGAAATCAGTATCCAGGGTTATTATTAAAACAGTGCAAATAATTCATTGATGAGCCAATAAATCTGTGATATATTGCCTTTTATTAGAGAATGCTTTATTTCCTATACAAACACACACATACACACGCACACACACACACATACACACACACTCACACTCACACATTTTCTAAATGGTCAAAGCTACTAGCTTATCTGTTTTGCTCTTCTTGGGGTATCTCCTGGAAGCTTCCACACTCTTTCCCCATTCATACTGGCTGCATTATGAGCTTGCTGGCCACCTGCTATCATGAGGCTTCCTTTTGCTTCTCTTTTGTGTTGAATCCTCTGATTCTTAGACTCCTGTATTCCTTGTCTTCGTTTCCTTCGTATTTTTTTGTGAAATACTTAGTTTAGAAGATATCTGAGAAATTTTACGTGAAAAGTAAACATTTTAGAGATTTGCATGTTTGAAACCTTCTTCATTCCAGCTTCACACTTGGGTGATATTTGGGGAATTTCTGGGATTCTAAATTACGTTCTTTCGGGATTTTGAAGGCTCTGCTTTATGATTATCTGATTTCTAATGCTGCAGTTGAAAAGTACAGTGCTACTCACTTGTGCTATTTCTCTGGATGCTTTTAAGTCTATTGAGACTTTTGAAAATTTTCAGTGATTTATTTTGCTCTGAATCTTTTTCTAATAATTGTGTTGAGTTTTTAATAGACCTTTTCAATTTGTAGACTAATTTTCTTCAGTGTTACAATAGGTTTTTATATTATTCTTTCAACGTGCTGATACTTTTTACTTTCTAGTGCTGAGATTCCTATTAGTTAAATATTGGTTCTCCTGGGTTAATATTTTATTTCCTTTTCTCTCCTATTTTCTCTTTGTTTGATATTTTATGATACTAACTAGGACTTTTCTTAATTTTATCTTCCAGCACGAGTTGTTTCTTCTCTCAGAGTTTACTCTTCTGTGGACTTTTTTATGGTTTCTAATCATGTTTCTAACACCGTGCTATGACTTTATAAATTAACACATGTGACATTTCTCTGAGTATATTATTGTTAAGTTAACTTGGGTAAGTATAAACTTTTTCTACTCCTGTATGGTTTCTGTATTTCACAGGTTTCTTATTTCTGTAATTTTTTTGTGGTTTATAATGGTAGAAGGTTTTGGAATTTTCCAAATCTTTGGTAGTTCATTCACATTTTACAATGAGGACTTTAGAAATTTTATGTTCATGGCCAGCCTTGTTTATGGATCTTCTTTATAGCAGAGTAGTTTTCCAGTGAAAGACACTTAAATATTCGTTTCTATAATTTTTTCCTCTAGTGTGGTTCAGGATCCTCAGGAAAAAAAATTAATCTCTTACTTTGAAGTTATAAATATGCCTACTAGATTTTCAAATAATCTGCAATTTTCATCACATTTTCTCTCTTTTCTGTGTCTTGTGTTCTGAAGTCCAGAGCTTTTCTCATTTAATTCCTACAGATAATGATTTTGCCACCTCCTTTGAGAATAAAGAAAAGGTCTTTGCCCATCAAGATAGGAGGGAAGGCCTCATTTTCTAACTTCTCCCTCTTTTCATTTTTCTTTCACTGCTTATTCTTGTGTTACCTGGTGCTTCTAGATATGAAGACTTCTGGGGATTTCCAGGACTAATGGACCTACATCTTGTTGACATATTCCTTCATTTTCCCAGACTCTGTAAATGCAGTTTATACTTTTAATCTTTCATTCTTTAATCTTTAATGTTTTATTCTTTATATGTTTACATTACAAATATCTACACATATCTTTGAAGACGATGTTGGTGGCTCCCTTCTAGTTTTAGATGTATTTTGTTATTTTGATTTGCTTTTTTAATCTAAGAAAAAAATACAATTTTAAACATTTATCTTAAAGCTGAAATTTCACTGTAGATATATTTAATTATCTAACAAAGTTTCTAAATAAGTTTTGCAATTTAGTTTTTACTAAAGTCTGATTCTAGCATGTAGTTTAAGTTACCTGAATGTATAGAAGTAAAACAATAATTTACTTGATTCTTAACATTAAAACATGAACTTTGTAATCACATGATTTATTCTGAAATTCTATTCAAGAATGAAAAGGGATTATGCAGGCACATTTAGGCACCATGTAGGCAAATCCGCTCATTTTGAGATAAGAATTCTTGACGTGTAATCTTATCAAGTTCACACCCTGGCTGTTGTTATCTGAGCAAGATCACTGACCGTGAGACTCTTCATACTATGTTTTTCTCATTGTACAGCCTGATGCTTTGCTTGTATTTTATGATGACACAAAGGTTACAGATGAGTGAGTGAAGTAGAGGCCAGATACATGAGTGAAGCCAAAGCAATGACAGAAAAGGCATCAATATTTTCTAGAGTCAGAGATGTACAATGAAATAAAGAATTACAGAAATACCCCTGGATCTGCTGTTAACAGTATAGCCACTGTCTAACATGTTTTTCAAATTTCTCATTTCTATATTTTACCTTAGTCCACTATCTAAATTTGGAATGCTTAAATATATTTGTTTTGTTTGATTACTTGAATCTAACTTAATGGTCAAATCTCATTCTATACCATTCATATAGTATTTATTTTTTTATTCATTCCTTGTCTAGATTGTGAACTGTTTTATATCCCAGCATACAGCAAAATGCCTGTATATAGTAACTACTTCCTAAGCCCTTGAGTGAATTAAGCATCAAGATTAACTAAGTCCACAGAAAATTCTAAATAATGTTATTTGTAAGATTGTTGTTTTTCATATCAGTTCTAGAAACATTTTCATTGTTTTAAATTTGTTTTTGTTTGAATACAAAGCCTTTACAGAAAGAACATTTCTTATGCAGTGATAGTATTGTTTTCATTCTTATTTTTTCTTTCAGAACTTGTCACAGAATCCTATGCATAGAAATTTCAATACACATCTGTTGATTGCATAAACTGCAAAGAGACACACTCAGTTAGAGATCAACAGGGTGAGAAAAAGACACACTGGCAATGAAATGGAAAGAAAGAAAAATGTCTCTATTTTCTCAGAAAACCACCTTAGAACATATAAATCACAGGCTAAAAAAATTTAATGCTTATGTGATGTATAAAACATGTGTAGGATGTCATTGCCTTTTGAGTAGCAGGTATTATTACCCATGTTACATGAATGATGAGGTTAATAAGCTTGTTCACAAACTACCTCAGCACCAAATTATTATTAATATAATTATAATCATTTTATCATTAAATAATATTCTTACTACCATCGTCATCATATTATTTAGAAACCGTGTCAGAAGATACGGCTGCTAAATGTTTATAAGTATGTTTCCACAAGTGCAGTTGCATAAGGGAACATTATCCCTAGAGACCAGTCCTGTGCACTGGATGGATGTAACTGGTCTAATCCTTTTTTTCCACTCTTAAACAATGTAGTTAATTTCACATTCTGGGGAGAAGCACTGTGGGAAAGAAAGCATTAATTTGGAGCAATTCCCTTTAGCATTATACATAATACAAAAGTCATAAGGAAGCCATGTGTTAATACAGGAGTCAGAAATAGATGCTTGCTAACTTAAAAAAAATTAAATAATAGAATAAAAAGCATTTACTTAATTATTGTAGGAAAATAATTTTCATTACTGTCTTTAGTGATGTTGAAAAAGAGTATAAATTAAAAGAAATTTCACTTTCAAAATAGATGAGTCTGGAATAATCACATATAAAAGAAAGGTTTAAAATATTTAGTTGAAGTCTCAATATTATGAGGAAGGACCTAGTGGTGAGTTTCTATGATTAAAAATATCATGGAATAAATCTTCATCTTATAGTTCATCTGATTATGAATGTTTTCTGTTACCAGGTTAACTTAAAGTGGTTATACTCCCACATGTATCTTTTTGTTATCTTTGTTTCCAAGCACACGAAGCACAGGAACTTTCATGTATATGGTTCTTTCTCTTTAAAGGTTTGATTGAGAATTCACTCAATTATTAGGACACTAGTTTTTGAAGTTTTTAAGATCCCTGGTTTAGAAGAAAACATAATACCAATTACATTTTTTGATGACCTAGTTTTTCTTAGGAACATGTTTGCTTTGACCTATTTTTTTCTTTCATCTAAAATACCTTAAAACTGGATGAAAGGATAAAAAGCTAGTATACATTGTATTCATATTCTCATTTCTAGCTCCTGACAAATAGATTGGATTTAAAACAATAAAGTGAAACAGGCAAAGAAGAATATGACTGGTATAATTTCTTCCTACAATCAGTTACTGATAAATATTTATTGGGATGAATCCCCTTATTTCTAGATGCCAATGTGACGTTATGTTACTTTTAATAACTATAATAATTTTCTAAATTCCAAGTTACAGCTCAAATAGGCTTTATATTTTCATGAGCATTATTATGATCATTGTAGTTATATATTGCATTAAATATATGTAAAGCATTCTACCAAGATGGTGATATGTATATTACTTCATTTAATGCAGGCAATGATCCCATGAGGTACTTATTACCTCTATTATCCAGGTAAGAGCAGGAATGTACTTAGGGAGGGGTTAAGTATGATTCCCTCAGTGTGATTTGAGAAACTGCACTCTTAATTCTCTGCAGAGATGGTTGTATTTTAACTTCAAAAAAGATTTAAAAATTGGAGTGGACATTGAAAGAGAGTTGAGAATTACAACCTGTCATCACAGAATACTTTTTGAAACTGTAATAGCATACAGTGAAATCTTGATAAGATGCCACCTTGTGCTTTTCCTTTGAAAACGTCTCTTTTTTTTTAACCTTAAACCTTAAAAATAGCAGAGTGGATTTAAGGATGCTAGAAAATGTAATCTCCTGCAGGACTTCTGTAAGTCACAATTAAATATTTAAAATGTAAATAGATTTATAAATATGACATCTTATTTACAATATAATATTTATGAGGATTAAGAGCAGAGCCCTGTGTGAAAATCTGCATATCTAATTTTTTGAGCATTATTTTTTTCTGGAATAATTAGTAATTTTGATTAATGTTATTCATTTTTAAATTACTTTAAATCATATCTTCAAGGATCTATTGGCATGGATTACAATACCATAAAATTAAAGTAGAATGAAGTAGAGTGAACTGTGAAAGTATCCCCTTTTAAAACTTGGGTAGATATAAATTCATTTTGAAAAAGATGGTTGTATTTAAAAACACAACAGTCATAAATGGCTTGATGTTAACTGATGGTCTGATGTTCACATTTACTATTCCATGAAAAGGTAGAATGACTCTTTGAAGGCAAACATTCTATGTGTAATAATAATTCAATTCAATTGAATAATGTAGATATACATTTGTACATGAAATTCAGGATTTTATATATTCATAAATATTTATGTATGTGGGGAAAGCGTAAGCACATGAGATTGTAGTTCATTTTTTTCTGAACTAATCAGCCTTCAACTAAAAAAAATGCTCATATTAATATTTCACTAATACCTGTTACTGCCTTTTACACAAATTTTTAGATTCTCACTAGGTACTGCCCAATATTTTCTATCAGTTTCTCATATATTTGTAAATAGGCTATTTTTATACCCTATACTTCATGTCTCTCATCTTGATTGATGCTGGCCATATGTGATTTGAGATGTTACAACTTTGGTTGCCATGACTATCAGGGCCAACGTGACCATATCAATACTATGCTAGCATACTATGTCCAGCATTTCCAGGGATTCTGTTCTAGTGCTCTATATTCTTTAAGGTCCACTAAGCCTTGGCATTGTGCTGAAATTCCTCCAGAATGGGAAGAACACCTTTTCCCCATACTTTATGTTCTACTGGATTACCTGGCATTAAGAAGGACTAATAGGGAACTAAGTTTAAGAGATTTCTGTATAAAATCAAATTCTGCAGACAGCATATATAGGACCTTGTCTATACATACATGACAAAATGTCAATTTTCTTCTCATGTTATGTTGTTTCTGTTCTTTCAGATTCCTCCTTGCCAAAGCAAGGACAAACACATCAAACACTCTCAATCAAAGAAACTCAACTTTTACAGGGTTAACTATTGTGATGGTTAATTTATGTGTCAACTTGGTTGGGCCGCAATACCCAGATACGTGATCAAACATTAATCTGGATGTTACTGTAAGAGTGTTCTGGAATGTTGATTTAATCAATGGATTTTATGTAAAGAAAATTTATCTGAACTATCATTAAAATGTCAAAAAAAACTACAGGTGATGGTGAGGCTGCAGAGAAAGGGGAAATGCTCACACACGGTTGTTGGGAATGTAAACTAGTTCAAACTTTGTGGAATGCAGTGTGGTGATTTCTCAAATAAATAAAAATTGAGTTATCATATGATCCAGTAATCCCAATTCTGGTAACATACCCAGAGAAACACAATCACCATTGCAAAAAGACACCTGCATGTTTATTGTAACACTATTTACAAGGACAAAAACATGGAACCAACCCAGATGCTCATCAAAAATGGACTGGTTAAAGAAAATATGGTACTAGGAGCATCATTTTTAAAAATCAGCTAAGCTTTTTCTGAGAATAAGCCACTGGAGCAACTGCCTTTTCACCACCTCAGTGCCAGACTGGACACTGACAAAGAGGGCTGCAGAGGGAGTGCAGTGACAGAACCAGAAGCAGAGTAATGAAAAAACAGTGGAGAGAAGCCACTCTGAACCTTGACTTGCTGCCACCATCAGAAGCAACAGGCTAAACTGAAAGACTCTGGCACTGGGACCTGCGATCCAGAGACTGTGGTACTTGCAGGGGAGGGACCTTTCTCTCTCGCCTCCCATTTGTGACAGAAACAGCAGTCTATAGAGAAACTGAGCAGCCACTCTAAAATCTGGGATGAGAAATGCTCAAGGGTGGCCTCTGTGGAACAGCAGACCTGCATCATAAGACCAGGGGATGATCTCCACATTCTTTGGGGTAGCTCTTTATGAACTCAGAAAGCATTTCCTTCAGTGAACAAACACTGGTAGGTAACGGTAGATGTGGAACTTCAGATGATCCACCTCCACCTGCTCTGAGCCAGCTTCTTGGCAATAGATGCATACAGTGGATTGACCAAGAAGGAGACTGGTGAGTGCCTAGCTGACTTCCCCACACCCCTAGTAATGAGTGAGTAAAAGAGATCAGGAGAACAAGACAAGGGCAGAAGCCCCATTCCTTCACTGCAAATTGGAGGTCCTGGGAGCTGTGAGCATGCTGGAAGAGAAGGAAAGGGGGAGGGAGCCTTGGAGATTCTGAGTCATTATCCCATCCCCCATCCCCCTGTAGGTGAATGCTAGTATCAATTGAAGCAGTAAGGGGTCAAGATTCTAACATCCTAAGTTACAACAAAGAAGAAGGAACCTGCAGTTACATGCAGTTGCAGAACTCACCACAAGAGGGACGCCCCCCGCCCGCCCCCCGCAAGAGGTATACTAAAGCTGAGAACAATCTATCAATGAGTTTTATGGGATTAGTTTGTTTGTTTGTTTGTCTTGTTTGTTTGCTTTGTTTGATTGTTGGTTGGCTTTCTCTTTTTCTCTCTCTTTGTTCTTTTTATGTATTTTTAAAATCTCTTTCTTCTTATTTCCCATCTTTCTCTTATTTTTCCCTTAGACTCTGTCTGAAAAAGACAGAAGGTAGGGCAAATATCAGAAGTGACTGCTTCTCCATTTCACAATGAGCAATGAAATTAAAGAGGAAGATAACAGAACTGCTAAAAATGAAGGCAAATCAACAAATAAATCATTGGTAACCTTCAGAGCCACAATAAAGAGTCAATGCCTGAAAGAACAACTACTGGAGCACAAACAGTGGCTGTCTCTGAGAATAATGGTACCCAGAAGGTACCTTCAGAGATCAGAGAATCGTTGACTAGAATGAATAAAAATCAAGAAATGCAAGAGTTATGAAATAAAATAAAATAAAATAAAATTGCAATGGAGTTGGACAGACTCAAGAAAGCACATTTAGAAATAACGGAAATGAAGAACTCCATCCAAGAAATAAGTAACAAACTAACAAGAATGGGAAGCAGAATTGACCAAGCAGAAGAAATAAACTCAGAGCTGGAAGACCAAAAAGTGGAATTAACACAATTAACAGAATCTTTAAAATATCGGCAAAAAAAAAAAAAACTTAAGAAGAAAGAAGAAACTCTCCAAGAGAGGTGCAATTTTATCAAGATACCAAATCTATGTCTGATCAGAATACCTGAAGTAGAGAGAAAAACATAAAACACCTTGGAACAAACATTCCGTGAGCTCATTCAAGAAAACATTCCTCATCTGGTCAGAGAAATGTCTATATAAGTGCAAGAGAGTCAGAGAACCCCTGCAAGATAACATATGAGAAGACTAATAGTGGTTTACATACACAAAGAAGGTATAAAAGAAAAAATCCTAAAAACAGCAAAGGAAAAAGGTCAGACTTTCTACTCAAGGAGACCATTCAGAATAGCTGCAGACTTATCTGCAGAAACACTGTGAGTCAGAAGGGATTGGACTCCAATCTTTACTACTTTCAAAGGTAAACAATTTCAACCAAAAACTAGCTACCCAGCCAAGCTAAGCTTCATCAGTGATGAGGAATAAAATCCTTCCCAGACATCCAATCCCTAAGAGAAAATGCTGCTTTGCAGATCAGCTTTGCAGGAGAAACTTAAAAAGGTGATGTGCACAGAAGACAAAGAAACAAAAGAAAGACCATATACTTCACAAGATCCCAAACAGAGAGGCATCAAACACAGAGAACACCCACAAAAATGAAAACACACATAATATTAACACAAAAACTAAAAGAAAACAAAACAGGCTTATTAGAGCTTTATGACAGAGATAAACCCTTACATTTCTATAATCAGTTTGAATGTGAATTGACTAAATGCACCACTGAAAAGACATAGAATGGCAAACTGGATAAAAAACACAACCCCAAAGTTTTCTGCCTCCAGGAAACACATCTTACCACAAAGGACAGTCACAGACTCAAAAACTGGAGAATGAAAAACAAATTTTCAGGTGAGCAGATAACAAAATAAGGTAAGAGTAGTGAACTTAATATCAGACAAAACAACCTTTAAGCTATCAAAAATTCAAAAAGATATGGAAGGACACTATATAATCATAAAAGGTTCAGTCTATCAACAAGAAATATCTGTCCTAAACATATATGCACCCAACACAGGAGCATCAGCTTTTATAACACAGCTCCTAAGTAAACTAAAAAAAAAAAAAAAGACATCGAATGCAACACTATCATAGATGTGGACTTAAATATCCCACTAACAACCCTAGATAGATCTTCGATGCAAAAAATCAATAAGGAGATTTGGAACCTCAGCTTGATGCTTGACCAAATGAACTTCATAGATACCTACAGGACAATCCATCAATAACCATGGAATGTACATTCAACTCATCACCACGTGGAGCATAATCCAAGATTAACCACATCTTTTGCCATAAATCAAGCACAAACAAATTGCTTAAGATTGAAATTTGCCATGTACCTTCTCAGACCTCAGTGGAATAGAAATAAATATCAGTACCAACAAAATTCCCCCCAAGCCCACAAAGAAATGATGCTGAACAACTTCTGGGTCAACACAGAAATCAAAACAGAAATTAAAAGATTCCTAGAAAAAAATAAAAATAAAGAAACATCTTACCAAAACCTCTGGGATGTCATGAAAACAGTACTAAGAGGAAAATTTGTATTTCTATGAGTACACATCAAAAAAATAGAAAGATCTCAAGTTAACAGCCTAACAAATCACCTAAGAGAGCTGGGAATTCAAGATCACCAAAACTCTAACTTCAGCAGAAAAATCCAGATCACCAATGTAAAAGCCAAATATGGGATAGTGAAGACAAAACTACCATAGAAAAAATCAACAAAACAAAAAGCTGATTCTTTGAAAGGATAGCCAGATTGGACCCCGCACCAGAATGACCAAGAAAAAGACAGAAAAAGCCCAGATAAATGCGATCAGAAACACAAAAGATCAAATCACAACTACCCTGAAGAAATACAAAGGATTATCAGGGATTATTATGCACATCTGTTTGTTGGAAACAAACTCAGTACCTGAATGGGAAGGAGGACTTTCTGACAGCACACAATTTTCTGAAGTTGAAACAAGAAGAAATTCAGACATTAAACAGACCAATAACAAAGCAGGAAATTGACTCCATCATAAGAAAACTAACTACAAAACAAACAAACAAAAAACCAAGAACAGTGAGATTTCCAGTGAAATTCTACAAAACTTATAAGGTGGTGCTGATACCAATCCTATTGAAAGTATTCCAGGCAATTGAAAAAGATGGAATTCTCCACAAATCATTTTATGAAGTTAACGTAACATTTATATCCATACCTGGTAATGTTACAACAAAGAAAGAGAATAACAGGACAGTATCCCTGATGAACATAGATGAAAAAATGCTCCACAAGATTATAGCAAATTGGATCCAGCAACACATCTCAAAAATCATCCACAATTACAAAATAGTTTTCATCCCCAGGATGCAGTGTTGGTTCAACATCTGCAAGACAATAAATATAATTCAATACATCAACAGTTGTAAAAAAAAAAAGAACCACATGATTATATCATTAGATGCAGAAAAAACTTTTGATAAAATCTAGCATCCCATTTTGATAAAGAACTTTGAACATCTAGGCATTGAGAGAACATACCTCAAAATAGTAAAAACATCAAGGATAAACCCACAATCAACATATTGCTAGAAAGACAGAAATTGTAAGCATTTCCCCTGAAAACCGGAACAAGACAAGGCTGCCCACTCTCACCCCTCCTGTTCAATATAGCGTTGGAAATCCTAGTTAGAGCAATCAGACAAGAGAAGGAAATCAGGGGTATCCAAATAGGAAAAGAAGAAGTTAAATTATTCCTCTTTGCTGACGATATGATCCTATATTTTTAAAATTCAAGAGACTGTCAAAAACATAATTGTACTAATAAAGGACTTTGGCAAAGTCTCAGGTAACAATATCAACATGAAAAAGATAGTCGCATTCCTATATACCAAAAACAAGCAGGCACAGAACCAAATATAAAGCACAATCTCATTCACAATAGTCACACACAAAAAATGAAATACATTGTCATCTTCCTCACCAGAAATTGAAAGACCTTACAGTGAAAACTATAAAACACTACTCAAAGAAATCAGAGAATACCCAAACAAATGGAAAAATATTCCATGCTCATGGATTGGAAGAATCAACATTGTTAAGATGTCCATCCTGCTCAAAGCAATATACAGATTCAACCCTATACCTGTTAAATTACCAGCATCATTCTTCTCAGACCTGGAAATGACAATACAGAATTCATATGGAACCATAAACTACCATGAATAACCAAAAAATCCTCAGAAAAAGAAACAAAGTGGTGGTAAGACACTTCCAGACTTTAAACTTTAAAATAAGACTACAATAATCAAAACAACCTGGTTTTGGTACAAGAACAGGAATGTAGACTAATGGAACAGCATACAGATTCCAGAAGCAAAACCTTAATTTCTCAACCTACTCATCTTTGACAAAGCCTCCACCAACAACCACTGGGGACAGGAGAACCTATTTGGTAAATGGTACTGGGAAAACTGGATGGCCACATGCAGGAGATTGAGACAGGATCCTTACCCTATCACCATACACAAAAATCAACTCTAAGTAGATCAAAGACCTAAATGTAAAAGTTCAAAGTATAAGAACCTTTGAAAATGCAGCAGACACCCTTATGGAAACTGGAATTGGCAACCAATTCCCAATCAAAATCCCAAATGCCCATGCCATAAGAAACAAGATGTATAAGTTGGACCTCAATAAATGGAAAAGCTTCTGCAAAGCAAACTAGACCATCAAGAGAGTGGGGAGACAGTTCACAGAATGGGAAAAAAATATTTGCCATCAGAGTGTCTGACAAAGGCTTAACATCCAGGATATACAAGGAACTCAAATATGCCGAAAGGTAAAAAACAAACAGCTCTATTAAAAAGTGAACAAAATATATGAATAGACACTTCTCAAAAGAAGACATACGAGCAGCCAACAGATGCATGAAAAAAAGCTCAGCCTCACTAATCATCAAAGAAATGTGAATTAAAACCACACTGAGATACCACGTAATTCCAGTCAGGATGGCCATCATCAATAACTCAAAAAACAGGCCGAGCTTGGTGGTTCAGCCTGTAATCCCAGCACTTTGGGAGGTTGAGGTGAGTGAATTGCCTCAGCCCATGGGTTTGAGACCAGCCCAGGCAACTTTGCAAGACCTCGTCTCTACAATAAATAAAAAATTAGCTGGGCATGGTAGCATACACCTGTAGTTCTGGCTACTTGGGAGGCTGAGGTGGAAGGATTGCCGGAGCCCAGCATGTCGACACTGGAGTGGCCTGTGTGTGCCACTGCACTCCAGCCTGGGTGACAGAGTGAAACTTCAACTCCAAAGGAAAAAAAAATAAATTAAATAACTCAAAAAATAGCAGATGCTGGATAAGATGCGAGGAAATGGGAATATTTCTACATGGTTGGTGGGAGTGTAAACTAGTGCAACCTCTATGGAAAACAGTGTGGTGACTCCAAAAAAACCAAAAATCTGAAAAACAACCT
This sequence comes from Tarsius wallacei, assembly GCA_963574415.1. NCBI lineage: Eukaryota > Metazoa > Chordata > Mammalia > Primates > Tarsiidae > Tarsius > Tarsius wallacei. The sequence continues at coordinate 21,813 of CAUYQG010132287.1, forward strand.
TCCACATGGCCCAGCTACCCTCTTCTGGGAATATACCCAGAGGAACTCAAATTATTCTATAAAAAAGATTCTTGCACTTTCATGTTTATTGCAGCATCGTTCACAATAGTAAAAACATGGAACCAACTGTGTTGTCCACCAAAAATGGACTGGACAAAAAATGTGGTACATATGCATGATGGAATATTATGCAGTCATAAAGAAGGACAAATTATGGATTTTGCAACAACTTGGATGTATTTAGAATCTATCAACTTCAATGATCTATCACAGAAACAAAGAACTGTGTACCACATGTTCCAACTCATATGGGAACCCTGAACATTTGTTATAACACTAAAAGAATGGGATTGGCATTAGTGGGAAACTGCCAGGGGAATGGAAGTCACACAACATCAATAAGGGTACCGGATCTCAAACCAGGCACAGTGGGGACCAAAGGGAGGCCCGATTTTACCATACGAAGTCCACTTGTATACCTAATCTTTAATTTACCCCAAATCTTTAAAATGAAAAAAGAATAACAAAATAATGTCCTTTGCAGTATCATGGGTGCACCTTGAGACCATCCTTCTAAGTGAATTATCACAGAAACAAAAATCTGAATCCTGCATGTTTTCACTCATAGATGCACCCTAAATTTGGGACATAAAGACAAGAACCAAAGATACTGGACACTGCTAAAAAAGGGAGGCTATGAAAGGGGCATAAAGAATACAAAACCACCCATTGAGTACCATGATCACTACGAGGCAGAGAGAGGGCTTATTTAGAAACTCAAGTCTCACTTTCATGCAGTATACTTATGTACCAAATCCTCGCATGTACCCCCAGGATTCTAAAATGAGTAAAAAAAAAATTTTTTTTTGTTGGAGTCTCACTCTGTCGCCCAGGTTGGAGTGCAGTGGTACGCTCACAGCCACTTCAGCATCTACCTGCTGGGCTCAGAGTAATTCCTCCTCAGCCTTCCAAGTAGCTGGAACTACAGGCATGCACCACCACACCTGGTTAATTGAGTAAAAAAATTTTAAAAAGATCACCTTGCATAATGTGAGGGATCTCATCCAATCAGTTGAAGGCCTGACTAAACCCCAGGTAGGAAGCAAATCTGCCAGCATATGGAATTCCTATTTGAACTACAGCATGGCTCTGTCTTGGGTCTCTATTCTGATGGTTCACAGATTTGTATGGAAAAATCAGCTCTTTCTTGGGTCTCAAGATGGAATATTATTTTGTGTGTAGCATCTTAAGTTTTATATTTATGCTTGATGTTTATGCACTACTATTAGGCATATATATATAGATATGGAACAGACAGAGTGACAGAGAGTGTGTATATTCAACTTTGGTATATAATAGTAAACTGTTTTCTGAAGCACTTGCATATACTCCTTCTAGTAGTATAGGTGATACCATGTAGATCTGCAGACTTTCTAATGTACACTTTTGCTCATCTTGTAAATGTAGCCATTGTGTTGGATATGTGGTACTATTTCTTCCCAGTTTTAGTAATATTTACTTGATAATGACATTGAGAACCTTTTTATATGTATATTGGCAATTTATTTTACTCTTTTTTTAAGTGTTTGGCTAAGACTCTGTCCGAGTTTTTTTTTTTTTTTTTTTTAGTTGGAGTCTCATTTTGTCGCCCAGACTGGAGTGCAGTGGCCGCTCCCGGCCACCGCAGCCTCGACCTGCTGGGCTCCAGCGATCCTTCTGCCTCAGCCTTCCAAGTAGCTGGAACTACAGGCGTGCAGCTACCACGCCCGGCTAATTTTTTGATTTATTGTAGAGGTGAGGTCTCGCTTGCCCAGGCGGGTCTCAAACCCGCGGGCTCAGGCAATCCACTCACCTCAGCCTCCCAAAGGCGCGGGATTACAGGCTGAGCCACTAAGCCCGGCTCCGTGTTTTTATAAATTGGGCTAACTAACATTTTTTTTGACAGTTAGTTAGTTTTACTTATGGAGTACATGTCATATTGTAACACATGAATACAATGTGTAATGATCAAATCAGGGTAATTGATGCATCCATCACCTGAAACATTTATCATTCCTTCTTGTTAAGAACATTCCAAATCTTTTCTTCTAGGTATTTTGAAACATACAATAAATTATTGATAACTATAGTTCTTCTACTGTGCTTTTGAATACTAAAAAATATTTCTCCTATCTAACTGTATTTTTGTCCCCATTAACCAAACTTCATGCCTCTATCCTCCTATTCTTTCTGGCCTCTGGTAACCACTGTTCTACTATTTATCTCCACGAGATCAAACTTTTTAGCTTCCACATATGAGTGACAGCATGTGATATTTGTCTTTCTGTGCCTGGCTTATTTAATGTAATATAATATCCTGGAGAATCATCCATGTTGCTGCAAATGGCAGCATTTCATTCCTTTTATAAGACTGAATAATATTCAGTTGTATATGTATGCCTCATTTTTTATCCATTTATTCATTGATGGACATTTAGATTAAAGTTTATCTGATGTTTAAGAATCAATTTCTAAGTATTTTTTATATGCACTGCATAAGATCAATTTTTCTGTCTCCTTCAAATTTGTAGATTGTACTTTCACTGTCTTGATGTCTTTTGATGAAAATAAATTCTTAATTTAAACAGACTTCAAATTATAAGCAATTTCATTTTTAGTTAGTGCTTTTGGTATTTGTTTAAATATTTAGTTATTTAGTTATTTATGCCTGTATCATAGGTAATGAAAGTATTCTCTCATAATATGTCTAGAAGATTATTAAACTGCCTTTCATATTTAGATTCACCATCCACCCAGAATTGATTTTTGTTTCTAATATAAGCTTTAGTTCTGGCAAATCCATTAGCGTTAGTGTCATTTAATAGAATGATCATGTTTCTAAATGATCATGCTTCTATAATGCCCACTTACATAAATAAAATACCCATGTCTGACAGTGATCCCCAAAGCCTGGCATTTATTTATACAAAATTGCTTATTTATCTTACATGTTTAAACTTCAAAGTACTCTTTGTTTGCTGCAACACACCTATCAAGATGCTTTTGCCAGTGCTCAAAACAGTTTTTGAATTCACCGATTTTGATGCCTTTTTAGTGGCGTTTGCTATGTTTTGTTTCACCTCTTCCACATGGACAAAACGTTTTATTTTGAGGCCTTTTCAAGACTTTCTTAATCAGGGAAACAAAAAATAAAAAATTACTGGGAGCAGGATTAAGTGAATAAGGAGGGTGGGTCACTGGTGTCAGGCAATTTTTGGTCAAAACTGCTGAACATTCAACCCGGTGTGGGCAGGTACATTGTCATGGTGGCAGAACCAGCCATCTGTTTGCCACAACTTGGAATGCTTTTTCTGCAAATCATTATGCAACCTTCTCAAAATGTCCAGATAAAAATTTTGCCGTTTGATCCGGAGGAACAAATTTCGAGTGTGCTACAAGGGCCCTGCCTCCCAAAAGACAATCCTGGTTGTTTTGGGTCCCCCCGCCCTCATATGTATCAGTCTGTTTCTGCCTCTCTTTTTGTTCCATTAGCTTATGTTTATTTTTGCCTTAATATTGCATTAGCTTCAGACTATTGCTTTAAAATGTCTTGAATATCCCATAGAGCAAATAATCCTACCATTTTTTTTCCCTTCAAAGTAGTTTTTGCTAATCTTGGATTTTGGTATTGCATGGCAGTTCTTCATGTATTTTATATGTATATGTTATACATATTATAAAATAAAAATATATTACATATATATTTTATATGTGTATATATATGTTATATATGATAAACATATTCTCTATAAATGTGTGTGTTTGTGTGTGACACAACTTGTTAAGAACAACAAAGAGAAATGCTGCTATCAGTATATTTGCTAGAAATACATGCACACTCACAACATCATTTTGGGGAAATTGGCAGCTTTATGATATTGTCTTCATTCCATAAACATGGTTTATTCCTTAAATTACTTCTTTCTTTTTAAACTTGTGTTAATCTTTTATGTAATTCTAGATTTCTTACACATTTTGTTTGGTTTTGGCCCTAAAAATCTTATTTTGCTATATTTATGCAAATAACATATTTTAAAAATACTTTTTGTATACTTTGTGTCTCATATACAATTGAAATGGATATTTGCATATTGGGCTTGCATTCAGCATTCTTCCTAAATGCACTTAATGATTCTAAAAATGTATCTGTAAATTCATTATTATTTATGGATCAATAAGTTATATAATCATATCATCTATGGGCTTCTGTTTTTCCAGTGGCACTTGTAATTTTTTAAATAATTTTTTTGTTCTATTGCAGTGGTGTAGAGTTTCAGCACAATCATGAATGAAAACTGTGTTAGTTGACCTTCTTGTTTTGAGCCTGATATTTTTGGGAATAATTCAACATTCCACTGAAGTTTGTGGAAGGGTTTTTGCAGGTAGCCAATATCAGCTAAAGGTGGTTTAATTCTCTGTCTTACTTATTTTTAATGATTAAAATATAATCTTTAAATGATTTTTGCATCTATTGTGCTTGTGAATTCAGTAATTTATTTGGTTAATATATTATGTTTACATTATTTTAATTTCAAATGCTAAAGCAACTTTTTATTCTTGGAATCAACCCAATTTCATCTTGATGTCTTTTGAAATATTGTTGATTCATTTTGCTAATTATTTATCTAGAATATTTGCATTTAAGTGTTTGAGAGCCATTGACATGTAATTTTACTATCCTGCAATTTATTATCATGTTTTAGTATCAGAGTTAGTTGGCTTCATAAAATAATTTCTGATAAATGTTCACTTTTTCTATTTTCTGACAGAGTTTGTATAGAATTAGTAATATTTCCTTCTTAAGTTACTACAAGAATTCACCGGTGACTCCCTGTGCCTGATGTTTTCTTTACATAATGGTATTACTTATAACCTCTATTTTAAAATTTATTATTTAACTGTTCAGACTTCCTCTTTCCCCTTATTCCATTTTGATAAACTGTACCTTTCTAGAAACTTGTATGTCTATTTCATGCCATTTTTTTGGATATTTTCTTACATCATCATTTCCTTTATTTTGGGGGGGATTTAACTTCTGTCAATGTTCTAAATGCACTTAGAAAGAACAAAAATTCTTCAACTGCTGGTTGCTGTTTTCTATATATCTCTTAGTTCAATTATTTTATTGTGCTTATTTTTTCTATATATTGCTGATAGTGATCTGTGTTTTTATCTGTTACTGAAAGAACTGGTTTTGTGCACATATCTTCTGTGTCTGTGCACTTCACTTTTAACAGCTCATATCTGCAATCATCCTTGGAGGAATACCCTTGGATTGTTGCATTGTGTTTTGCCCAGACAGAGAGCAAGAAGTATCTGGGAGTAATGTCTCCTGGGTGACAAATATCCAAAGAAGGACTGTGGCAGGAAAATAAAAGCCTGGCTTCCTCACCTCTAGGCAGGATAACTTTTGCTGAATAATATACACTTCAAAATATCCCGCAGGACCATATTGAAGTAAAGGCTATTCCTGAATTTGCAGCCTTGCTTGGACATTTTCCTTTCATGCCCTGTAGGCTACTTGTGTACTGGTTCCTTCTGATAGTATTTCCTTAGTAACTTACTTGCACAATCTGTTTCTGGGAAACTTTAACCAAAACAATGTTTATACTTGAATTCTCTAATCAATAAATCTGGAGACATGGGGAAATGATCACTTAGCTTCCTTTAAACCTCAGAAGTGTATAGTCTATAATTTTATCCTGTTGTGATATTTGTTTTGTTGAGACCTAAATTCTGAGGAGGAAAAACCCTCAGCCTGATTATCATGATGAAATCAGTCATGAAGCCCAGATCAAATTTGTACCCTGGAGCCAACTATTATTTAATGTGAGTTTTTTTGTTTTCCAAAGGGTTAGGAATGTATAAGTTTTAAACATTTAAAAAGTTCTTTATTTGTATAAAAATAGTTTTTAAAGATGTCTTAATAAAAAAAAAAGCTATTCATGAACATTTAAACAAAGTTACACTAGCAGTACATATGCTTCCCCCTCCCCCAGTACATTAGAAGATAAAAGTAAAGTTTCCCTGGTCATATTTTCAAAGATATTGTGATGCTGGTAGCATATAAACCAAATCCACTCATTGTCTTCAAAAAATGAGGAATGATCATGACTCTCATTCTCATCTCCCTTAATATCCTTCTAATTCCTTAAATAATGAGTGACTCCAATAATTTACATTTGATAAGAAAGCCCAGCAGAGACAAACACAGGTGAATGAAATTAAGTCTATTTATGGATGATATTGTCATAATCATTCAATTTCAGCAAAATAAACAGAAAAGGTAAGAGAAAAAGCAAGGCAGTTTATTAATGAGGAAGTAGTGTTACTATTGAGCTACTGAGTTACTGAATAAGAGAGAAAGGATATTTATATTGAATTTGACAACTTACAAGCCCAGTTTTATAGAGCACAGAGGCAAATATCAAAGTCTTATGGATTAAATATAATTGAAAAGAAGAGAAAGAAAAGATATTTATAAACATATGATTTGAGGAACACTCCAGAAAAAAAGTAGTTTTTCTCTTCACAAACTCTGGGCTACACTTTCCACCCTAGAATAGAGCACAGAAAAATATGATTTAGGATAATTTTTTTTTCTTGCATATATTTTTAGTGAATGTACTGACAAATTAAGATACCCACTCTAAGAACAAATTATGCCAACATTTACTTTCCATGTTTGTTTTCTTTCATTATTTTTCCAGAGAATTCTGTATGTTGCTTTTGTTTTCTTGCTGATTTGGTATGTTTTCCAACCATTATACATTTTTGGGACTCTAGACAATCAACCTTTCCATGTGGAAAATCTTATTTAGAGGACAAATTTTAGTTAAATTTTTATATAAAATACTAGAAAACAAATTATTTTATTTCTATCTAGTTTTTAGGATAACTAGGGTTAATCCGCTCATTTATTTGAAAAAGCTGACCATTGTTTAGAAATCTTTTCCCTGACAAATGTTTGATTTAGAATAAGTTGTCAAATTTTGCAACATACTTCTGCCATTTTTTTTATTGCTTTTTTTTTTTATTGTGATATTGAGGGGTACATTTAAGGGTTAGGTACACAAATATTTCTGCCTTTTAAAATATTGAGATTATCTCAGAGCTTGAGGACCAAATGATGGAACTAACCCAAACTGTTAAAAACATAGAAAAGAAACTTAAAAACATGGAACAAAGCCCCCAAGAGATGAGCAATTATATAAAGAGGCTGAACCTAAGACTAATTGGAATCCCTGAGACAGTTAGAGAGACAGAGACCACCCTGAAACAAACAATCCAATAGATTATCTAAGACAACTTCCCTCATCTCATCAGAGATGTGACCATTCAAACACAAGAGATTCAGAAAACCCCTGTAAGACATCAAATGAGAAGACCAACTCCTAGACACATAGTAATTCACTTACACAAAGTGGGCATAAAAGAAAAAATCTTAAAGACAGCAAGAGAGAAAGGTCAGACCACCTACCAGGGAAGACCAATTAGAATAGCAGCAGACCTATCTACCGAAACACTACAGGTGGGAAGAGACTGGAGCCCAATCTTCAAAGTTGTTAAAGATAAACAATTTCAACCAAGAATTACCTACCCAGCTAAACTAAGTTTCATCAGTGATGGAGAATTAAAAACCTTCCCAGACATTCAATCACTAAATGTTTATGCTGTCTCACGACCATATCTACAAGAAACACTTAAGAAAGTATTAAACACGTAAAAAAAAAAAAAAAAAAGAACAACTATGTCCTTCCCAAGAGTGCCGGAAAAAGATTGAAAGCACACATGAATCAACCCAAAAAATAATAGAAAGTCAACAAACAGCAACAAAGCAACAAACTCTCCAAGAACCTCCTGGGAGGCTTAAACTCTCCCATCTCAATAATTAGCCTGAATGTGGATGGACTAAATATACCACTGAAAAGACATAGAATGGCAAATTGGATAAAAAAATCATCATGCACCAAAATATTGTCTGCAGGAGACTCATCTCACCAGAAAAGACATTCACAGACTCAAAATAAGAGGATGGAAACAAATTTTCTTTTCTTTCTTTCTTTTTTTTTTTGAGTCAAAGTCTCACTCTGTCACCCAGGCTGGAGTGCAGTGGCACACTCATGGCCACCACAGCCTTGACCTGCTGGGCTCAGGTTATCCTTCCTCCTAAGTCTTCCAAGTAGCTGAAACAGAAATCAATTCTAAATGGATTATATACTTAAACATGAAATCTCAAACTATAGGAACCTTAGAAAATGCAGGAGAAGCCCTTATAGAAATTGGAACTGGCAACCAATTCCTGATCAAAATTCCAAGTGCCCATGTGGGACCTCATCAAACTGACAAGCTTCTGCAAAGCCATAGAAACCCTTGGGAAAGTGGGGAGACAGCCCACAGACTGTCAAAAAATATTTGCCAACTGTATATCTGACAAAGGTCTAACATCTAGGATCTACAAGGAACTCAAACATGCTGAAAAGGAAAAAACAAACAGCCATATTAAAAAGTGGGCAGAAGATATGAATTGTCACTTCTCAAAAAAAGACATACAAGAGCCAACAGATGCATAATAAATTTATCAGCCTCACTAATCATCAAAGAAATGCAAATTAAAACCAAACTGAGACACCACTTAACTCCATTCAGAATGGCCATCATTGGTAACTCAAAAAACAGCAGATGCTGTAGAGGATGCAGGGTAAAGGAACACTTCTACACTGTTGGTGGGAGTGTAAACTAGTACAAACTCTGTGGAAAATAGTTTGGCAATTCCTACAAGATCTAAAAATCAATCTTCCATATGACCCCCGTAATCCCCTTTCTAGGAATATACCCAGAGGGACCTAAATCTCTTTATCAAAAGATTACCAGCAGCTGGGCTCAGTGGCTCAGTTTGTAATCCCGTGCCTTGGGAGGCTGAGGTGAGTGGATTGCCTGAGCCCGCGGGTTCGAGACCCGCCTGGGCAACTTGGTGAGACCTCATCTCTACAATAAATCAAAAAATCAGCCGGGTGTGGTAGCGCATGCCTGTAATTCCGGCTACTCGGAAGG
>CAUYQG010132293.1:0-26174 GCA_963574415.1 Tarsius wallacei
CAAACTGTAGCTTCTCAAATTTCTCCAATTAGTCGCTAATCAGAAGAAATAAAATCTTACAAGTGATTATCTACCTGCACATGATATTTAAAATCTCTATTGATAATTTCCTGGCAAGGCCAGTGAGTTCCCTGACAAACATTGAATTGAGTACCTTCTGATTCTTTACAATTTTCCCAACTACAATGTTTAATCAAGTGATTGCATGATCTACTACCAGGAGGCCAGAGACATGGAAACCTAAGGAGGAATTCAAATGAAAGGAAAGTAATTTTTTCATAAATTCCCTCTTGCCTTTTTGCAAGGGGTAGTGGAGGTGTGAGTGGAATTTTGCTTTCCATCCTCAGACTGTACAGAACCTTTCGGCTGCACTAATAACAAAAGTAGAAGAAGCAAGGGTCTCAGCTGCCCAGGTTCACTTTGCGACCCGAGGTCTTCAGCCCCCTGGACTTTGTCAGCAGGCAGGACTCCATGGCTGGCTCCCAATAGGTGATTATATTTATTTTTATTCCACTGTGGTTTGAGAAGGTGCCTGGAAATATTTTAATCTCATGAGATTTGTTTATGCTTGATTTATGGCCAAGGATGTAGTCAACCTTGGAGTATGTTCCATTTGGTGATTAATAGAATGTATATTCTTGGTTGTTGAGTGGAGTATCCTGTAGTTATCTACTAGGTGCATTTGGTCAAGCTGAGGATCTAGATTTCTTTGTTGATTTTTTGCCTTGATGATCCTTCTAGAGTGTGAATGGGGGTATTTAAGTCTCCAGCTATGATAGTGTTAGAGTCAATATCTTTTTTCATTTACTTAGTAGCTACTTTGTAAAAGATCATGCTCCTGTGTTGGGTGTATATATGTTTAGGGTAGATATTTCTTGGTGGATGGAATCTTTTGTCATTATGCAGTGTCCTTCCTTACCTTTTTAAATTTTTGATAACTTAAATGTTGTTTTGTCTGATATTAAGATCATGAATCCTGCTTTCTTTTGTGATCTATTCATCTGGAAATTCATTTTCCATTCTCTAACTTTGAGTCTGTGGGTATCCTTTGTGGTGAGATGAGTTTCCTGGAGACAGCATATTACTGGGTCATGATTTTTTATCCAGTTTTCCATTCTATATCCTTTCAATGGTGCATTTAGTCCATTCACATTTAGACTGATTATTGAAATGTGTAAGTTTGTCCCTGTTGTAGAGCTCTTATAAGGCTATTTTGTTTTTGTTTCTCTTTTGTGTTCATATGTGTGTGTGTGTTCATTTTTGTGGGTATGCTGTGTTGTCTGCTTCTTCTGTTTTTGTGGTCTTGTGATGTATATGGTCCTTCTTTTGTTTCTTTTTTCTTTTGTGCGCGGCACCTTTTAAAGTGTCTCCTGTGGAGCTAGCTTTGTAGAAGCATATTCTCTTAGGGATTGGATATCTGGGAAGAATTTTAATTCTCCCTCACTGATGAAGCTTAGCCTGATGAAATTCTTGGTTGAAACTGTTTATCTCTAAGAACATTAAAGATTGGGGTCCAATTCTTTCTGGCCTATTGTGTTTCTGCAGATAAGTCTGCAGCAATTCTGACTGGTCTCCCTCAGTTTGTAACCTAACCTTTTCCCCTTGCTGCCTTTAGGATTTTTTTCTTTTATAGCTACTTTGTGTAGGCAAATTACTATGTGTCTAGGGATTGGTCTTCCTATAAGATGTCTTAAAGGGATTCTCTGAATGTGAATCTCTTGTGCTTTTATAGTCGTCTCCCTGGCCAGATGAGGGAAGTTTTCTTGAATGACCTCATGGAATGTTTGTTCCTGGGTTTTTTCTGTTTCTCTTTCTATTTCACTTATTCCAATCAGATGTAGGTTTGGTTTCTTGATAAAATCACAGATCTCTTGGAGAGTTTCTTCTTTCTTCTTAAGTTTGTTCTTCTATATTTTAATAGATTGTGTTAATTTCATATTTTGGTTGTCCATCTCTGAGATTCTTTCTTTTGCTTGTTAATTCTGCTTCTCATGCTTGTAAGTTTGTCATTTATTTCTTGGATGGAGTTCTTTATTTCTGTTAATTCTAAATACATTTTTTTGAGTTTGTTCAGCTCTGTTGCAATTCCATTTAGTTTTAGCCCTTGCATTTCTTTTCTTTTCTTTTCTTTTTTTTCATTCTATCCAATGATTTGCTGATCTCCATAAGTACTTTCTGGATACTGTCATTCTCAGAGATAGCCATTGTTTGTTCCCCAGTAGCTGTTCTTTCTAGCACTGACTCTTTGCTGGAGCTCTGGTTACCAGCAGTTCTTCTTTGGTTTTTCATTTGTAACTGTTCTCTCATCTTTCTCTTTACTTCTGTTGCTTAGTAGAAAATTGAGAAGCAGTCAGTTCTGATATTTGCTCTACCTTTTGTCTTTCTTTGAGCTGAGGTACTGGATTTGTTCATTTATGAAATAGGGCTGGGGCAGCTAGGGCATTGTGCTGTCTTTTTACAATTTTGAGCACTTACTATGGGATGAGGAGTCTGCAAGGATTCAGAATCCATCTCCAGGTCATGATATTTGCTATCTGGTGAATGGGTCAACTGGGACTTGTTCTCCATCTCTGCACAATGACCTTACAGTGGGTCTGCTTGCATAGCCTCTGAGTCCAAGACAGGGTATAAGAGGAAAAGAGAGAGGAGAAGGAGGGGAAAAAGAGAAAGGAAGAGAAAGAAAAAGAAGAAAGAAAACTATAAAAAGAAAAAGGAAGAAAAAACCCAACAAAGATAGAGAAATAGAAGGAAAGAAAAGAGAAAGCCAACCAACAAATAAAGCTACCAAATGAGATAATCAAACAAACAGACCAATACCACCACTGCCTCCTTCTCAGTCAGTTCTGCTGTCTATGTCTATTACCCAGCAACTGGTTCAGGGTGGGAAGTGAATTGTCTGGAGTTCCGCATCTGCCATTACCCACCAGGGCTTGTGCACTGGGGGCAATGTTCTCTGAGGTCACAGAGAGCAGCCCCATCACAATGCAAACATCCATGCCTGTTCTCAAGATGCAACTCTGCTATTTCACAGATGCCATCCTGGAGCGCATCTTTGCCCAGGCATTAGAGAGTCTGCTCAGTTTCTCTGCCAGCAGTTTTGAGTCTCTGGATCTTGGGACTTAGTGGCAGGGCTCTGGAGCTTGTCCAGGCTCAGGATGGGCTCTCCCCACTGCTTACTTGGGAGTCTGCCTCAGGATCACTCCCTGTGTTCCCTCTGCACCCTTCACTGTCAGCCTTCAGTTTGCTCCAGCAGATTTTCCTGCAAAAGCTCCCAAATTATCTGCTACTAGGTCTCCCACTCCAATTGCATGCATCTTCTGTGTTTGGTCCAGTGTGGGGGTGGGATGTCTGTCTCTCTGGTATCATGCACTTGGAGTATCCTCACTGGGCAAACAGTCAATTTTAGAGGGGTGTGGAGATAACCTCTTGATCTCAGGATGCAGGCTGTTCTGGATGTAGACAGCTCAGAATTGGGCAAGTTAAAGCAGGTCTCTGCCCAGTCCCGGGACAGAGAAAATGGCAGCGATCCATGTTTTTTTTTCCTCTGGCATGGTTCAGCTCCTGAATTTCTCCTTGCACTTTCTCCATGGTCCCTGCTACCTGTGCCTGGCCTGTTGCTGCAAGTGGTGGTGTGGGCCAGGTGCCACATGATCTCTTCTGCCTTTTCTGGAGAGATGCCCTGGGGATGGTGGGTCCTGTGTGCAGAGTGTACTGAATTTAGAGCAGTGGTAAATTGTAGCACTTTCTGCAGGGGCCCATGGCACTTGATCCCATGTTTCCCCTCAGTTGGACATTTTCTCACCCACTTGCATACACAGACACAGATTAGTTTTTTTGTGTACTCACCCATGCAAAAACTCTCTGACCAGATCTGACACCATCTTGCCCTCAACTTTTAGAATAATGTTCTTAAATATGTTTCTCTTGAAATTAAAAACAAATACTTTTCTTCTTAATTATAATTAGTTAAATTTTCAGGTAATTATATAATAGGTTATACAGACTCTCCTCTCTCAACCAGATCATAGTGAAGCAAAACCATTCTTTCTTATGTCTACTAATCAATGCTCACTTCTAAGAAATAAAAAAAATACCCAAAAGAAATTAATAAACTGAGGGAGAGGATGGAGATAGCATAAAATTGGACTAAAAGTTAGTTTGCAATTTAAAAATGCTTTGTCAGGAGTCAGAAGCATTTTATCTTCTTTCAAAAAATAATTTGGAACATTATTACTAATGCTGAGGTTTCCAGTGAAGAAATATGCAGGTTTAGATAAAAAAAAAATTTAAAAATTGCCAGATGAATAATTTGTATCTATACCACACACTGACTTCTTGTCTTAAAAATGTACCAGTAAAGCAAGGGAACTTAAAAGACACACTGCTATCATTCCTAGTAACTCCCTTTACCTCATTTGAAATACCTACTTCTTATTACATTTTTAAAACCAAATAAACATTTAAATACTGCAATCAAAACCCCAAATAATAACTGAAGGATAATTTATGTAGAATGATTGTAAATTAATCTCTCTCACCTCAAAAATATGTGTGAACAGAATGACTAAGAAAAAGAGATGGAAGGAAAAGGAATCTGTAAATTGTGACTTCCATATGTCGATAAAGGTTTAATTAATTTGAAACACAGTCTGTTGGGGAACAAAAAGCTTTGAGTTTTTTTTTAATGGTTAAAATGCTTACTTTAAAACTTGTGAGTTTTTTTAGTTATGTGACCAAAAATTCTTCCATTTTGGACAATTGCCACCAGTGTCTTGAGCCACATTTTAACTTTTGAATAGTTGGTGGTTTATTTGCAGTGCCATAGCAGGCTATTAGAGGACTGATAAAAGGAAGGAAAGAATGGTCAAGTTACTCTTTACCATCATCTAATGCAGTGTTCTCAATGTTGACTGAATGTTGGAATCACTTAAAGACTTTAAAAATTGTAGGCAATTACATGCCATCCCAAAATTCTTATTTAATTGATCAGAGTGTGGCCTGGGCATCGAAGTCTTTAAAAGTTCTCACAAGTAATTCTAGAGTGCAACCAATTTTGAAAACCACTGATCCAAAAGAAAGAGGAAGAGAGATTTAAGGAATGGCTAATAGTTTAAAAATCTTAAAAAAAAAAAAAAAGACACAATTCAATTAAATTCTTACATTGGCAATGACCGGAGGCCTTGCTTATTATACTCATTTTGAACTTAAGGCAACAGATATAATTGAACTAAAAGCAATGTTTCCATGCATTGTTAATATGATTTATTCAATTTTATTTAATTCAACTTGATAAATAGTTACCCAATTAACTGCTATATATCCTAATGTAGGACAAAGATTAATAAGATCTGGTCTGCTTTCTCAAATAGCATACAACAGGTAGAATGATAGCTAAGTCAACTAGAGACACATGCTACAAATAAATCAGACATGGTCAAGAAACTATGGCTTCCTGAAAAACCAAGAAATATTTCTTAAGTTCTGATACTACAGTTATAAAACCTTCTTCTAAAACAGCATTTGTCAGTAGTTACATAGCACTGCACCTGACTAGACCAAAGTGGAAAAATAAGCCATTATCTGGTGAATTAAGGATATGTATTGCTTGCCAGGATAGGAGGGTGAGGGGGTATCTTGGTTTCAAGCACAGGATTTGAAATCTGAAATAGTTAAAAAGTTTTGACATTGTAATGGACTTACCTGTGAAAGTGCTTTCTAGGTGCCAATTAGATTTTTTTAAAAATTCAAATTAAGAGCATAATCATGCTTAATCAACTGAACGGGTGAATTGTTTTTAGATCTTCTCAGATCAGTGTTACCTAGCAAAATCTGGGAATCTCAATATGAATTATTTTTTTATTTGTAATGCAGACATACGCAATGTGTGTGTGCACGTGTGCATGCAGCATACAGGTTAGCTTACATGGGATGATACTTCATATAGTGATGAAAAGCAGATCAGTAATTGCGTGAGTCTGGGGTAATATGAAGACATGGGAATGTGGGATTACAAAAGGGCCTCGTAAGTTTAGGGAATATAGTCATGTTTACTTTATTGACTGTGGAGATGATCAAAACTTAGACTATTGTGTTCTTCATATCTGTGCACTTTATTGTATCTATTTCAGCTCCATAAAACTGTTTTCTAAATTAAGGAACATAAAGGACTGCTTTTTTATTCATTATTAGGAAACTCCTTCCTTCCCTGACATCACAGAGCTATTCTCTTACATTAACTTTTACGTTTAAAACTTTAATTTACTTTGGAGTATGTTTGGTATGTAAATGGTAAGTTTAAGAATGCTATTTTATTATATTTTAATATTAAAAAACTAGTTTTGTCAGTCATTTTTTTTTAAATCCAATTTTTCCAACTGATTTGCAGTGCTTCTTTTATCATAATTCTGGGTCCTATGAATACTTGAGTCTGTTTCTGTGTTCTTAATTCTGTTTGATTACTCTATCTTTTTTCTCCCTGTTTGAATTACCATAGATTATGAGTGACTCTTTTTCTGTTAAGACAAGCCCCCCTTCCCAATTTATATGAATATTTTATGTGTTATTCTTAGACTTTTGATCTTCTATGTGAATGTAAGAATTTGTGTAAACAAACACCTTCTCATACTGAATTTTAGAAAGATTGCATGGGTTATACTGCTGAAAATTGTCACCATAGCATGAGAGTCACCCTTTCAATACTTGTAATAATTGTTTAGATTTGAAACATTGAAAAGCTTGCTAATTTTGTGCAACACATCACATGTCACTGAATGTGTACCAAAGTAGCTCAGCAATTTTTCTATAAATTGTGAATCAGGGTGGCAAAAGAACCAAAAGAGAACAACAAAAGCAACAACAATGGCTAGGGTGTGGAACGACAGGACTGGTTCATTGCTGATGAAAATACAAAATGGTAAAGCCATTTTTAGAAGACAGTTTGGCAGTTGCTGGTAAAGCTAAACACACTCTTACCATATGATCCAGCAATCACACACATTCCTTGGTATGCACCCAAAGGAGTGGAAAACTTGTGTTCACACAAAAACGTGCACACAGATGTTTATTATTTATTTAGCAGCCATATGTATCATTGCTAAAACCTGGAAGTAACCAAAATATCCTTCAGTAGGTGGATACACAGTGGCACATCCAGACTATGGTGGATACACAGTGGCACATCCAGACAATGGTATAGTATTGAGCTAAAAAGAAATGAATCATCACTTCTTTTAAGCCATGACAGAACATGAAGAGAGCTTCAATGCATATTACTAAGGGAAGGAAGCCAACCTTTAAAGGCTATCTACTGTATGATTCTGATTGTATAACATTTGGGATAAAGTGAAGCTATGAAAACAGCGGAAAGATCAGTGGTTGCCAGGAGCTGGGGTGGGAGAGGGATGAATGGGTGGAACACAGAAAATTTTCAGGGCAGTGAAACTACTCTGCATGATCCCATAACGGTGTATCATGTTATCATACATTTGTCCAAACCCATGAAATGTACAATGCCATAAGTGAACGCTAAAGTAAACTATGGTCTTTGGGTGATAACGATGTGTCAGCGTAGGTTCATTGACCGTAACAAATGTATCACTGTAGTGTGGGATGCTGGCAGTAGGGAAGGTTGTTTCTGTGTGGGCGTAGAGGATATATGGGAACTCCCTGAACTCTCTGCTCCATTTTGCTGTGAACCCCTAAAACTCTTGTAAAAAACAAAGCCCATTAAAAACAGCAACAAAATATCTTCTGAGCTTTGTCAAAGGTGAGAAAACATTGGAATACTTTATTTCATGTGAAACTCCAAAAGGTATGTTTTTAAAACTGCCAGAGGTGAAATGGGATGATTTTCCTGATTAAGATGTCATTTGCCTAAGAAAAGTGTTTTCTAGTTTTAAAATCTTTGACCTTTGACACCTAGTATTCTTTATTGAAATCACCAGTATAACGAAGTTATCAGGTCTGAACCTGCAGCATTTGCTGTTGACTCACAAGGGAACAGCTAATGGGACCAGAAGTGTAAAGAAAGATGATAATCTGTGTTTAAAAAAAAAAACACTAATTACTGATCCAGGGTCATGGGAAATGGCTCTGAGAACCACAGTCTTGTTTCTCCATCAACTATTTACTCCATGAATGGATTTAAATATTCTGACTCTGAAAATGTCATATATTTTTCACCTTCAACTAGGGAGTGCTGAAAGAGACATAATCAGGGTCCTTATAAGTAGTTTTAATATGGTCATGCCTAAGTGAGTAAATCTTTCAACAAATAAGTAGCTTTTATAAATTTGTCCTATAAGGCGAAAATGAAAATTCAGATTCCAATCTAGAGTGCAGAAAGCTTTGACTGTATTTTGCAAACCTTGATAAGAATCTTTTACATTCTAAGGTAAGATGTGCTCTGAGAATGCCCTGAAAAGTAGGTTGGTTGCCAGGTAAAGTAGTTTGAGCAGAGAAAGGGGTACGGAGTCTCCTCCTGCACTAGCCATCCCACCACAAAAGAGAGATATGCACAGACACAAGTGCCCTTCACCATCTCTACTGTTTTCATCATTAAAGAGTTAACACATAGTGCTTAAGGTAACCAAGAGCACCGACACTAGAGTCAAATTACCTAGGTTCAAACTCTAGCCCTGTTATTTACTATCAGAAAGATTTGGTCAAGTCAATTCAACTTCTTTGTTGTTTTATTTGTAAGACATAGAATCTACATTGACGTGTTATTATTAATATATGGGTTAATATAAAGTTAAATAAGTTAATACAATGTAAAATGCTTAAATAGCATGCTAGATTTTATCATTATTATTAGTCATAGTAATATGATGACTGCCTGGGCTGTTAGGTATGCAAGTAACTAAAGAAGATTTTAAAATTATAATAATTTGGGGCTGGACATTTTTCAGTCTCAACTTATTGGTGATGCTGCAAACACGCAAGACAGAAGGAAGTTCCTTATTTGTGAGATGTAAAAGAAAATCATCATTGCACCTTTGTTTCACATAGCAGCTCTTATTTTTACACTGTGATTAATCTTGATCTTGATTTAATCCTATTCATTCATTCACTTATTGTTTGTTCAGCAAATTATTATTACTTGCCAGTCATTGAGTGATTGTTTGATGATGCAATGGCATAGAAAACACAGAAGGCATGCATACAAATTATTATTAATTATGACAACATAATGGAATGATTATTGCAAGAGAAGCCTACGTAGGGGAAGTGACTAAACAGAAATAAGAATTTGTAGATGTAAAAGGGGGGGAAGAGCATCCCATACAAAGAGATTAGTGTCCAACAAGATTCAGGGATAAAAGCGGGCCTTTTCCAGGGCCCAGCGAGACATTTAATGCACAGGAAAGTAAAGATTATGTTCAGAAAAAAGCAGGAAACAAGGGGGTTGCAAAAGCAGGTTGGGACCTCTTAGTGAAGCTTTTTGCTTTGTTTTGTTTTGAGAAAGGTCTCCCTCTGTCGCCTAGACTGGAATGCAGTGGCATAATCCAGGCTCATTTCAGCCTCCACCTTCTGGGTTTAAGTGATCTCCTGCCTCAGCTTCCTGAGTAGCTGGGACTACAGGCATATGCCACTACACCTGGATAATTTTTTTCTTTTCTTTTCTTTTCTTTTTTTTTTTTTTTCAGGTCTCACAATGTTGCCCAGGCTGATGTCAAACTCCGGGGCTCAAGTGATTCTCCCTTCTTGCCCTCTCAGAATATAGGGATTATGGGATTGGGCCGCCAAGGCCAGCTCACAGTGAAAAATTTGAACCAAGGAGAATGAACTTGATTCTGTAGATCAGAGGTCCCCAACCTTTTTGGCATCAGGGACTGGTTTTGTGGAAGACAATTTTCCCATGACTTCATGGGGGGGGGTTCACAAAAGAGTTTGTGCTCCTATGAGAATCTAATTTTGCTGCTGATCTGACAGGAGACGAAGCTCAGGTGGTGATGAGAGTGATGGGGAGCATTGTAAATACAGATGCAGCTTCACTTGCTTGCCCACCACTCACCTCCTATTGTCCTGCCTGGTTCCTAACTGTCCCACAGACTCGTGCACAACCCAGGATTTGGAACTCCTGCTGTAGACAGAGTAGAGTCAACAAGAGTACCTCAAGGGTGAAACACCCTCACTTCATGGGCCACATTTGTTTGTTTGTTTTATTGATGCTGAACAAATTGCCAAAAACTCAGTGGTTTAAAACAACATACATGTTTATTCTTGCACCATTTCCATCAGTCAGGAGGGCATCATATATTTTTTTAATTCTCTGCTCTGGGTCTCAAGGCTAAAATCAAGTGTCAATTGACTGTATCTTCATCTGAGGCTCAGTTAGAAAACGATCTGCTTCCTCTCTCCTTAAGGTTGTTGGTGGAACTCATTTCTTGCAATGTATGACGGTGATGTTTTCTTGCTGGCTTTTGGCTGAAACCACCGTCACTGTCAGCTCCTAGAGACCACCCGTAAGTTCTTACCATGCAGTTCCCTTCATAGACTCACATCATAGCAGCTTGCTTCAAGGACAGCATCAGGGCCTCTATCATGCTTTGAATCTCTCTTTTTTTTTTCCAAGGAAGTGCTCAGTCCTTTTAAAAGTCTTACCTACTTAGGTTGGGCCAACTAAGAATTATCTGTTTGGATGTTCTCAAAGTCAACTGATTTGGGAATTAATTATATTAATAAAATCCTTCCACTTTTTATCAGGTAACATCCTAACTAAGGGAGGGACCATCCCATATATTCATAGGTTCTGTCCACATCCAAGGTGACAGGAGTATATAGGGTGGGGATAGGAAACCCAGGGGCCATCTCAGAACTCTGATATCTCACAGACTTTCTGCTTTTGTGGGTCAATGGGCCAACATTGACACTTATAAAGTCTCCCCCAAACACTTAGTGGCTTGAAATAATCATTTTTGTTTTCCTCAATGCTTTCCATGTAAAACGGAATATGTGCTAGATTGGCTTGACCTTGCAGAAAATCTTTTATGCTTTTTAGGAGGAACTACCTGTGACTAGGCCAGGATACCTGTTACAGCAAAGTCATATTCTAGCCATATCAGACATGTACTATTATGAATGTTGGAAATGGTTTGCTGGTTTAAAGCAAATTTAAAACAAAATTCAAAAAGCAAAAACTTAAACAATGCTCAGTGAATCAAATAACTTTTAATTCCACCGTTAGGCACATTTATCATGTGTCTATGAAACACAGCCATGGGAATGAATTTTCCCAAGGATTGGAAGGAAGACTTAGTAAAATGTGTTTAAAGATTTATAAGCTGAAGCTGTTTGGAAAGTAGTTAGAATCTTTGGCAGTATTTATTCTTGGCCTGATATAAGCCCAGGCACAAAATTTAGGCCACGAGCTCTATTGTCCTGACATCAATGAAAATGTTGTGGAGACAGTTTCACCCAAAGGCAATGGAGCAAAAGGAAAATAATCAACTTCCTTGATTCCCTCTCTGTGTCTTCCTTGTTGCTATTGAAGGGGTCTATGATGTGGGAGTAATTAAATGTTCCCAAAGAACACAAAGAACCAGAACAGGCCTGGGTGATGTGAGAGAACTTGAGTGAACAAGGCAGACAATTAAATATGTTGGTGGGGCATTGCGTAGTTTCTACTAGTTAGCCCTTAGGAAACAAAGTGGAAAAAGAGAGAAAATAAGAAATCATTTGTGGATGACTTCTCTGAAGAGAAAATGGATTTGAAGTCACAGAAGTGTTTATTGTTTCATTTATTGGAGACCTGTTCTCCCAAGCAGTCACTCCTTATGGTCATTCTTTCTGTGCATTCTTCTTTAAAGTAATGGGTTATAGAGGTGCGTTCTCCCTGGCATGCTTGCTTGAATTTTATATAGGGAATCTTCCTTGAAAGAATGTGGAGCTATCAGCTCCTTATATTTTCCTCCCCTTGCTGGACCAAGAACTATAAGTGAGAGATAGATGTGTGTTTAGTAGCTCCCTATGCCATGCTACTTTCTCATTCCTCCAGCCAGAGAAAGGCATGTGTAACAAGCCCATAGTATAGTATGAAGCTAAGCTTCTAATATCCAAGAGTCAGATATAGACACGCTTCGTATTCCACCTTTTGTATGTATTGACTGTGTAGCTATACTAAACTAATAAAAATTTCTTACCAATTTCTGATCTATAAAATGAGGGTAATAACTCTATGTCCTGGAATTATTAAAGAATTAAATAACATAATGTACCCCACATAACTAGCCCTTATTAGTAACTATATTTAGCACTATAATCATATCATTATTAAGACTTTTGACTCTCAGGTGGAATGATAAGTAACTGCTCCCTGCAATCATCTGCTATGAAGCTTTCATAATGTCTTCCTGTTTTAAACACTGCTGTTTCATCTCCTCAGTGTTGCCTCAAACCACAAGTGTCAGAAAGAAAAGGTTAAAGGCAGAATAAACAGATGAACACATCTGTCCCTTTAATCCTTTTTTAAAGAAAAAAATTGTGAGTAAAATATATTGAGGTGCTGCAAAACTATTATTTAAATACCTTATGAATTTTTTCACTTCATCTAAACATTTAAGTTTATAAATAAAAGAGTGATAAATGAAACTTGATATTTTCCAGAGAATTACCTTCATGTCTCAGGAAGCAGAATATTCACAGTAGAGAATGGTAGGTCAGTACCCAGGAAACGTTGCCAAAATGAAGGGAAGCAAAGGTGGCCAGGAGTGGTCACTGCTTTGGGATCCTGTGTTGGGGGGTTCCCTAGGTACAAATTATGGTAGAAACAAAAGTGACATCTATTGCTCAGGGCACACTCAGGCTGACTTTGAATTCCTGGATTCCTTCCTACCTGTTTGCCTTAGGGACTCCAGTAGTCCTCCCTTTTGGAAAAATATTCACTTTAAGTCCCAGCTCCGTCTTTGCTCTCTGTTGAGAAAGTGCCCTCTGGTCTCCTTCACACTCAGTAACTGCAAAGAGTTACACATTATCCTGCTAGGGAGTCCATTTCTGAAGTCTGAGAGTCCTCTATGCAGTATAGGAGAAAATTTTTAGCGAGGAGACATCCTTACACCATGCTGCCTCTGAGTCCTAGTGTACTGTGGCAAAAATGGCAGTGACTGAGAGAAGAATGGATCTCAGCCCTCAATGACATAAAAATAACCTGGGAAGTAGGTTAAACCACTACAATTTGTTTTAGTCCTTTAAATTAAAAAAACTAAACATGTATTAACTGATATCTTTTATGTGAACTTTGATGTATGTGTATTTCATTTATATTTTTCTTTGAAAAATTGTTTGTGAAAATGTGATTTGCATGATTCTTTGAATTTCTGTTTGTGTTTTGTTTTTAATTTATTTTAGCGCTGTGGGGTACAGGTGAGGATTTGCTACATAAGTAAATTGCATGAAGACAAGGTTTGGGCTTCTAACAAGCACTCTACTCCCTAGTAGTAGGTATGATACCCAATGGATGGTGGTGTGCCCCTTGTCCTTCCACACTTCTTCCCTCCTTTAGCAGTGCCCAGCGTTTGTTGTTCCTACCTTTGTGACCACATGCCCAGTGTTTGGTGGCCAATCATGAATGAGAACATATGGTATTCAATTTCTGTTTCTGTAATAGTTCACTTAGAATGATGGTCTCTGGTTGCATCCATGTTACTGCAAAGGACATGGTTCTTTCTTACAGTTGCATAATGTTTCATAATTTATGTGTACCAAATTTTCTTTATTCGGTCCACTTTTGATGGGCATCTGGATTGGTTCTGTATTTTTGCTACTGTGAATAGTGCTGCAATAAACATATGCAGGCCTGTGTCTTTTTGATAGAGCGATTTATGTTCCTCCGGTATATTCCTAGGAGTGGAATTAATGGTGAATAGTAGTTCAATTTTTAGTTCTTTGAGAAATCGCTACCCTGTGTCCACAAAGGTCAAACTAGCCTACATTCCTACGAAATGTTTAGAAGTGTTTCCTTTTTTTCTAGCCTTGCCAACAGCTGTTGTCTTTTTTGACTTTTTCTTGATAACTATCTTGACCAGCGTGAAGTGGTATCGCATTGTAGTTTTGATTTGCATTTCTTTGATGATAACTGAAGCTGAGCATTTGTTCATATGTTTGTTGGCTGCTTGAATATCATCCTTTGAGAAGTGTCTGTTCATGTCCTTTGACCACCTTTTAATGGGGTTATTAGTTTTTTTCCGTCAATTCTTTTGAGTTCCTTATAGATCCTGGATGTTAGGCCTTTGTTGCAGAGCTTGTAAATATTTTTTTTTTCCCCATTCTGTGGGTTGTCTCTTTACTCTCTTGATTATTGTTTGCGGTGCAAAACTTGTCAATTTAACTATTGCTGCATTTTCTTTTGAGGACTTGGCCATGAATTCATTGCCTATTTGATGTTCAGGAGGGTGTTCCCTAAGTTTTCTTCTAATATTATCATAGTTTGAGGTTTCACATTTAAGTCCTTTATCCAATTTGTGTCAATTTTTGTATATCATGACAGGTAGGGGTCCAGTCTCATTCTTCAGCATGTGGTCCACCAGTTTCCCTAGCACCATTTGCTAAATGTGGTTTCCTTTCCCCAATGTTTGTTTTTGTCAGCTTTGTTATAGATGCGTTGGTTGAAGGTCTGTGTTTTATTTCTGGATTCTCTGTCCTGTTCCTTTGGTCTCTTTGCATATTTTTGTGCTAAAACCGTGCTGTCTTAGTTGCTGTAGCCTTGTAGTAAAGTTTGAAGTCTGGAAGTGTGATGCCTTCAGCTTTATTCTTTTTCCTGAGTAGTGCTTTAGCTATTCAGGCTCTTTTTTGTTGCCATATGAATTTAGGTATTGTCCTATAAGAAAAGGATTGGCAGTAGTGGGAAACTGCTAGGGGGAGACGGGAGTGGGATTGGCAGTTGAGGAAACTGCCAGGGGAAGGAGGGGGCACACCTCATCCACAAAGGTACCTGTATAATGAACATTTGTGTACTTAACCCTGAATTACATCCCACATCTTTAAATTTAAAAAAATGAATTTAAGTATTGTCTTTTCCAGGAGGAAAATGTGAAAAATGATGCTGGTAGTTTGACAGTGATTGCAATGAGTCTATAGATTGCCTTGGATAAAATCAGCATCTTGACAATATTGATTCTTCCAATCCATGAACATGAGATGTTCTGCCATTTGTTTGTATCATTTTTGATTTCTTTGAGAAATTTTTGTAGTTCTCGTTGTAAAGATATTTCACCTCTTTGATTAGATTAATGCTGAGGTAAATTTTTGGTTCCCAGCGTGCTTGTTCTTGGGTGTATAGAAATGCAGCTAATTTTTGCACATTAATTTTGTATCCTGAGACATTACCCAAATCATTTATCAGTGCCAATACGTTTTTTGGTGCACTAGCTATGGTTTCTAGGCAGAGAATAATGTGATCTGCAAAGAGAGATAATTAACTTCCTTTTTCCCTGTTTGGATACCCCTAATTCCTTTCTCCTGCCTGGCTAGGATTTCCAGTATAATGTTAACTAGGTGGTGAGTGTGAACATCTTTATCTTGTTCCAGTTCTTAGGGGGAATGCGTCCAGCTTTCTGCCCATTAAGTTTGATGTTGGCTGCAGGTGTGTCATATAAGGCTCTTATTTTGAGAAATCCTTTTGTTTACATGGTGGATTACACTTATTGATTTGCATTTGTCGAGCCAGGCTTGCATCCTGTTAGTGCCTAGCCCACCTGGTCCACCTTGCCCAGCCTTGCCCAACTGGTCATGAAGGATGTAATGTGCTGTTGGATGCCATTTGCTAGGCTCTCATTGATAATTTTTGTATATATGCTCGTCAAGGAAATTGGTCTGAAGTTTTCTTTCTTTTTTGGGTCTTTGCCATTTTGGGGTGTCAGGATAATATTGCCTGCATAGAATGAGCTAGGGAGAATTCCTTCCTTCTTGACTGCTTGGAATACTTTCAATATAATTGATATTAGCTCTTCCTTGTGTATTTTATAGAATTCAGCTGAGTAATCATCTGACCCAAGGTTTTTTAAAATTTTTATGTCAGGAAAGTTTCTTATTACTGAATCAATTTCTTGGATTGTTGCTGGACTGTTTAGAGTTTCAATTTCACCCTGTTTCAATCTTGGGAGGTTGTGTGATGCCAGGAATTTCTCCATTTCCTTTAGATTTTCTAGCTTAGTTGAGTAGTTGTTCATAGTAGTTTCCTACAATCTTTTTGTATTTCTTCAGGGTTGGTTGTAACATCTTTTTTTGCTTCTAATTGCATTTATTTGAATTTTCTCTCTCTCCTTTTTTTTTTTT
Organism: Tarsius wallacei; assembly: GCA_963574415.1. Lineage (NCBI taxonomy): Eukaryota > Metazoa > Chordata > Mammalia > Primates > Tarsiidae > Tarsius > Tarsius wallacei. The sequence continues at coordinate 16,273 of CAUYQG010132293.1, forward strand.
TTTTTGGTCTCTATTTCTTTAGCTGTGACATTATTTTGATAATTTCTATTGATCTACTGACTGGGATTTGCTTTCTCTTGGCTTTCCAGCTCTCTTAGGTGCTACATTAGTCTGTTTACTGGAGATTCCTTTATTTTATTAATATGCGTGTGCAATATTATAAACTTCCTTCTCTTTGTATCACTTTCATAGTATCCCAGAGGTTTTGGTATGTTGTGTCTTTGTTTTCATTTGTTTCCAGGAATATTTTTATTTCTGTCTTGATTTCCATGTTACTCAAAAGTCATTCAGAAGCATGTTGTTTAATTTTCATGTATTTGTGTGTTTGGGGGAATTTCTGTTGGTAATAATATTTATTTTTATTCTTTTTTGGTCTTAAAAAGTGCTTGGTATGATTTCTATCTTGAAATTTGTTTGTGTTTAATTTTATGCCTGAATATGTGGTCAATCTTGGAGTATGTTCCATGTGCAGATGAGAAGAATGTATATCTGTGGCTGTTGTGTGAAGTATTCTGTAGATGTCTCGTAGGTCCATTTGGTTAAATTTTGAATTAAGGCTCTGGATATCCTTGTTAGATTTTTGCCTCAATGATCTGCTGAAAGCTGTTAGCAGGTATTAAAGTATCCAACTATATGTTCTATTTTTAGTTTAATTAACAATTGTTTTATAAATGTGGGTACTTCTATATTAGGTGTATATATATTCAAGATGTATATTTCTTGCTGGTAGATTGAGCCTTTTATCACTGTGTAGTATGCTTCAGAGTCTTTTTTAAGATTTATTGATTTCACATCTGTTTTGTCTGGTCCGTAAGATCTTTCTCCAGTCCTCACCTTGAACCTGTGGATGTAATTTACAATGACAAGTATTTCCTGAAGGTAGCATAAGGATGAATCATGATTCTTTATCCAATTTTCTACTCTATGTCTTTTGAGTGGCACATTTAGTGTATTCATGTTTAAGTTAATTATTGATATGTGGGAGTTTGTTCCTGTCATATTGCTATTAAGAAGCTACTTTGTGTTTTTAGGCTTTGTGGTAGATTTGTATGGTCTGTGAACTCTGTTTACCTATGCTTTTGTGATCAATGGAACCATTCTTTTGTTTTTTTGCTTATAACTTTTTTTTTTATTTTTGAGTTGGAGTCTCACTCTGTTGCCCAGACTGGGAGTGCAGTGGTCACTCCCGGCCACCGCAGCCTCGACCTGCTGGGCTCCGGCGATCCTTCCGCCTCAGCCTTCCAAGTAGCTGGAACTACAGGTGTGCGCTACCATGCTCAGCTAATTTTTGATTTATTGTAGAGATGAGGTCTCACCAAGTTGCCCAGGTGGGTCTCGAACCCGTGGGCTCAAGCAGTCCACTCACCTCAGCCTCCCAAGGCGCAGGATTACAGGCTGAGCCACCGAGTCCGGCTGCTTATAACTTTCTCAAGCATCTCTTGAAGGGCTGGTATCAAGGTGGCATATTCTCTTAGGTATTGGATGTTTTGGAAGGATTTTAAACTCCTTCATTAATGAATCTTACCTTGGGGGAGGGGGTAGGAAATTCTTGGTTGGAATTGTTTTCCTTTAAGAATGTTAAAGTTGGAATCCCAGTCCCTTCTGGTTTGTAGGGTTTCTGCTGAGAGGTCTACTGCAATTCTGATGGGTCTTCCTTGGTAATTGGTTTGTCCCTTCCCTCTGACTGCCTTTAAGATTATTTTTTCCATGCTCACTTTGGTGAAACAGATTATGTTTCTTGGGGATAGCCTTCTCATGTAATGCCTCACTGAAGTTATCTGAATTTCTTGCATCTGGATGGTTGTCTCACTAGCAAGATAGGCGAAGTTTTCTTGGATGACTTCTTGGAAGACTTGTTTCAGAGTGTTCTCAGTTCCCCCTTCTCTTGTAGGGATGCCAATAGATTTGGTCTCTTTATATAACCCCAGACCTCTTGCAGGCTTTGCTCATTCTTCCTAAGTCTCTTCTTGTTTTTGTCAGACTAGGTTAGTTCAATAATTTGACCCTCACGCTCTGAGATCCTTTCCTCTGCTTGGTTGATTCTGCTGCTAAGGCTTGCTATTGTCTTTTAAAATTCCATGTGAGAATTATTCTATTCTTAAAACTCAGTTTTATTCTTTCTTAGAATGGCCAGGTCAGCTTTTACTTCTTGCACTGTCTCTGTTGTCTGGATGATTTGCATATTCACTTTCTCATGGATTTCATTGAGTACCTTTGTCATCCATAGTCTGAATTTTTTGTCTGCCTTTGGGACATTTTACTCTGGATGTGTGTCATTGTTTTGTGGGTGTTGATTCATTAAGGCTTTGGGAACTGTCAGTGTTTTTTCATTGGTTCATCTGAGAGGGCAGATTGTTCTCTTTTTATTTTTTGTTTTGCTACTTTTTTATTAGATAAAGTAGCTGCTATTGGGGTGGTAGTTTATGTAATTTTTTTTTCTGTTTGTTTTTTTTACTTAACCTCCCTCCTCTGGTTCACCTGAGGGATGGGCAGACATGGCAGGATCAATGATGAACTGTGGGGAAACTGTCTGGCACTGCTTCACCAGTGCGTCTGGCCAGGACATGGCAACTGCTTTCTTCTAGTTAAGAGGCTTTACTCTCTGGCACAGGTGCCAGGGTCCTGGTCTGTCTGGGACCTCCAGCAGCCCCCTCCCAAGCCTGCACACAACACCAACAGGTTGGCAGGTGGTCAGAAGGGGACCCGCAGATCTACTTTGGCACAGGTGCTCTTGGAGGGCATATAGTGTCCTCCTTCCATCTGTGCAGGACCATTCCTTTTGCTCAGAGGTAGAAGGGAAGCAACTGTCTTGTTTGTGAAACAATGGTATTTCTACCTCAGTCTGCAGTTGGGCAAGGCTGCTTCCACCATGCTTCCCAGACATGCCTACCTCTTATTTTCTCCACCCTGCTCCATGTGAGGGGCTATCACAGTGATGGCATACTCCTCGTAGCAAGCCATCTCTGCAGTCCTGACCTGGGGCTGCAATAGTTGCTGGTGCTGCAGAAACATTCCCAAAGTGGGTGTGATACCCTTGCCAGGTGTTGGAAAGGGAGGGAATGTGGATTGCCCACAGGATGTTGGGTAGAGCCTCTCTATGTGGGTGGGGGTGGTTGGTGGCTGTGGTGCCAGGGCCCCATAGAAACTGAGATTTCCCAGCCTCCAGTGGTTCCCTCTGGTATCATTGTCCCAATTTATGGTAGTCTCTGTGCCCAGCCAGTGCAACAGGGGTGCAGGTTGAGGGTCTAAAGCTGAATCTCCCTTGGCTGAGACTGCAGAGGCTTGTATGAGGTGTGGAGAGAAAAAAAAAAGCTGATGCTTTTACTCACCCCTTCCTTCTCCCTGGAAGTTCTCTTGATCTCATGACTGGCCACTTCTAAGAGTGTTCTGGGATTTGGAATTCTCTGTCCTCCACGTCCCCAGGTGACTGTCCAAGAGACCTCATACTGGGTTTTCAGGCTGACCTTCAAAACCCTAGGTTGCTCCTCAGTATAGATTTCTTTGCTGAAAGCAGTAATCTTGTGATATTTTTAGTTGGCCATCTTAGCCCTGCCCCCTGAATTACTGAATTCTACTTAGAGATTATATTTTAGTATAGGGTAACTGTGACACACAAAACTTTATTCTTGAGTTTTATTAAATCTAGAGCTTGATCAGCTGATATTTTAGTAATATTAGTGATACCATATCTAATTAATATTTTTAACTTTTGAAAGAAATGACTGGTATTACTTAATGGATCTTTTCGGGTACTTGTGTGAGTCAACAAAATACACAAGAATCACATATCTTGCACAACTACTATATAAAACTCTATTTAACCCATCTCTAGGATTCCTGCAACAGCCTCCTAACTGACCTTTCTATTTACAACCTCATCTGAATGTTAGAAAGAAGAGGAAGCAGAAATATTCAGAAATTTCTCAATTTTTTTTTTTCGTTTTGGCAGTGGTTACTGGTATTTTGTAATATTGGCTGTCCAAACATCCTAGTTGCCTTCTGAATTCAAGTAAACTTACAGACAATGAGAAAAGTTTTCAGAAGAAGGAAAGAAACATAATAAAAAGAAAGCATAACATTTAGCTCAAGAAAAATTTGCTACTGGATGAAGTATTGAAAGTTGAAAATGTGTGGAATAGAATTCTCCAGAGATTTTTTTTAAGAGACCAAAAAAGAGTATTGGTTACCTTCTTGGAGGACTCAAATTCAGCCCTGGTAGAGGCAGATGAGTAAGTTGAATTGCACCTGAGGCTGATGCCCTGCCATAGTCTTCTCTCTGTGAGTTATGTACATTTTCTGTGTGGTAAAGAGTGAAGACACAAGTAAGTAGGGAGACAAAATGGCAATCAAAGCTTACTTTCAAATATAGTTTCTGTTTCCTGAATAGCTTGTCAAAAATCTCAGATCCACAAAAGGCAGTGCTGCTTCTCAGAGACTATAAAATGTTTTCCATTTAATCATGAACTTGTCATCTGTCCAGCAGTTTTCATCAGTTCACTTTGAAATCATCTTCATTTTTCTAATTCATTGAAAATGATTCCCACAAATTTTGTTTCTGTGATATTAAGGCAGATTATCCACTGAGGATGGCAAGGTTGGCAAGGCAGAAAAAGTTGGCCAGGCTGGGAAACTGAAATGCAGCGCTGGAGTCAGATGCCCTCTTGCCACTAGTAGGACTCAGGAAGTACCTGCAGGGTGGACGTGGTGACTCATACCTGTAATCCCAGTGTTTTGGGAGACTGAGGGACTGGGATCAATGGAAGCCAAGGGCTTGAGCCGAGTCTGAGTGACATAACAAGACTCCATCTTCATCAAAAAAGAAAGGAACTAGGCATGGTGGCACACTTGTAGTACCAGCTACTTGGGAGGCTGAGGTGGAAGAATTGCTTGAACCTAAGAGTTTGAGGCTTCAGTGAGGTATGATTGTTCCACTGCACTCCATCCTGGGCAATAGAGTGAGACCCTTTTCTCCTAAAAAATTGTAAAAATGAAAATAAAGAAATGCCTACTATTTTCCCTCTGTAGCCCTTCCTTCAGTCGCTTTGCTGCTTATAAACTAGCCCTCAAACTTGTGGAGGTAGTGATTAAATGAGTTTTTAGGGCCTATCATGTTTTTCCTGGCACAATAATTTACCCATTATGAAATTATTTTTCTATTGTGCATGGTCAAAGGCTTGCAATTTGGTTAGCAAACAAAAACTATCTATTTAATAAATGTAGCTTTATTTTGTTTACACATGGCACAAATTCTTAACTATATATCTGCATCCTTTTACATTAAGCATGGTATCATATGCTTAAGAAAATTACTCCAAATCCAAGGAATAGGAGATGTTGAGTCATTTTAAAAATATTAAATACAATTAATTATTTGTTCATGTAGTAAAAAAAAAAATGAGAGATCAATATGTGCCACTGACAACTCATTAGGAAGTTCATAGCATTTGGGGATATATAGACAAGTTAACAAATAATTATAATATTTTGAGAAGTCGTACAAAAGATGCATCCACAGTGTAGGAAGCAAAGAGGAAGGAATTAACTTTACTTGAAGTTTTAAGTCCCCATTCCCTTGACAGAAGACACATGAACAACGTTTTGAATACTTAAACATTTATCTGATGGGTAAGGCTTGGAGGCACTGGGGATAAAAAACTGAAAAACAAAGTGTAAAGTAGACTGGCAAGTTGATACTCTTTAAATAGATTAATTCAAAAGAATAATTTTATGCTTCCAATAGAATAAACAACTTTTAAAGTCAATATTCATAGAATGTTATAAAATCTTACTCAAGTGATAGGAAGAAAGAGAGAGAGAGAGAGAGAGAGAAAGAAAGAAAATGAATTGGCTCAAAAGTCCAGTAGTAAATTCTTCAGGTATGAGTAGATCTATGTTATTTTAAAAATAATATAGATAATCTATCATTAATATTTCAGTTTATTTAATGTATTATTTTCCCTGTCACATGTATCTTTTGATTATGGCTTATGCAACCAATCCACTTTCTGCATTGTTTTTTCATCTTAAATCTATCTTTTATAAATGTCCACATAATCATAATCACAAAGGTGATATTCACATAATCATATGTATATAAGTTTTCTTTATACTCTCAAATACAAATAGCTAAATTCACTGGGCACATTGACTATGCCATGCATTTATTTGAATAAGGACTGTGTTCGATTTTAGCTCTAATGTTTACATAATAACTGTTGGAATTTATTATCTTCCAATTGTTAAGACATTAAATAACTTGAAGTTCCTGTATGCCTCATCTTGCCTGTCACTACCTTTTCCACCCATCTCACAACCAGTATATAACAAATCAGAGTAAGACTTGTCAAAAATGGCTTTGCCTCAAGATAATTCAGCAGGCTTGATTTTATATATGGCTAGAACAAAACATTGATTTTTTTTCTAAACCTTTCTTGATGTAGAAAAAAAAACAGACAAGAAACAAGGAAATAATTCTTATAATTGGAAGACAATTTGGTCATACTTACCAGTTAATTAATTGGAAAACTAAAACTTCCGTCAAGTTGGTTTGTCATCAACATGGCATCAACATACACTTTTAAACTTAAAATAGCAATATTTGATCTAGTCTTGGCTTGATATCCAAAGTTTCTTATGAGTGTTATGGGACTTATAAATAATTTAACAATAACTCTGGTTCAAAATCTGTTTAATGCTCTTAGGCTAGTTTATATGAACTTTTATTTTATATTTATTATACGCTGACCAAAATGCTACGTGGTATTAAATTTTTCTTTACAAGTGTACAATTGCTAGTTGCCTGTTTTTGTTATTACGTCTATTGATATATGTGCACATCAAAATGCTTCTTAGTTTTTAATCTACTTCTTCAAATAACAATTCATAATCTGCCACCTTCTCTCCTAGAAGGAATCAAGCTTGGGCCAAATGATATATTATACTGCTCTTAACTAGAGCCAAATTTCTTTCTTAAATACATTTTCTGCAACATGTAATTTATATTTTAAAATATTCTAGTGTTATCAGGTTTTTTTATAGAACCCAACTGCCAATTGCTTCCAGCCTCTATTATTATTCATGCAAAATTCATAGAGTAAAAAAAGTTTTTGCAACTAAGATTTTTATTATAAAGAAATTATACATAAGTCTTAAGAATGAAATTACATTTCCTTACATAAACAGCATAATGCAATGTGTAAATAGATAAATTTTAGAGACTATAATATCTAGAAGCTTAAAATTGAACTTGGCCATTTGGTTCAACTTCTCATACAATTGAAGAATCCTTTCAACAATGCCTTCAGCAAAAAACTGTATTATAATTTCCCAATTAAGACGATAGAAAGTTTTTCTTTTTTTTTTTTAATTTCAAAGAACGATTCAGGATTAGGTAGGTATACAAGTGGTCTAAAAAGCTTTTTCACATACAGAATGAATTTTATTCCACACATTCAAATATGTCACTAACAGATTATTCTGACTGCCAGACATTATATATTGAGAAATGGATGGTTGGCAAAAGAAGAGAAGGAAAAAAAAAAAAGAACTGAGATTAAAAGTTTGTCTCCAGACTGCCCTCCAGGTCCCTTGTTCTGGCAAATTGATACTCTTGAATGACACAGAACAAATCCAGAATGTCCCAACCAGTCTGCCTAGAGAAGGTAGAAATCTTGGCTCAGGGAAGACAATGGGGGCACATTTTGGGCATCGTTTCATTCATCTCTTGGAGAAAAAAAAAGTGCACTTCTTCAAAATAGATGACCAAAAATGCATATCTAGACTTCAAAGTCTAATATTCTGCCTAGTAAAGAAGCTTAACTTTAGGGCAGCAGGACATTATAAAGAAAACTTTCCTCAGCAAGTCACTTTGGTAGTATCTAAAGTTTACAAGAGGTCCTCAAGCAAAGCTCTTCAACAATTTCATTTTATACCTAAAGTGGAAAGGGATTCTATAAATTTTGTACCCATTCTCTCACCTATTAATTCAACTCAGTTATCTTGGCGTCATTTATGTGATACAATTTTAACTCCCAACCTGTTAATTCTTAATTTGTTCATGTCTCTCAGCATCTCTTCACATATGAATTTAAGAAACTTCATGAAATTTGTATTTTGAGTATTTTGTTTAAGATACTAAAAGTACCATGTCATAAAAACTAAATTTGATATCTGCATATACAAAATATTCTGGAAAAATAAATCAACTATTCAACATAACATTCATTCCAAAGTTTACAAGTATGCTAGGTTGTGGTTATGATTTCCTGTGAATTAATTACTTTATTCTACAAATATTTATTGTGTGTCCAATATGTTCCAGACATTGTTTTCGGTTCTATTGGTGCAGGTCTGAATGAAAGTGACGAAACCCAAACTTATATTCTTGTTTTGGGAGAGGCAGAAAATATGTAAGCTAAATTTAAAAATACATGTTAGCTACTGATGATTGTTAAGCAGGGAAATTAAGAGGAGAAATAGAAAAGGAGGCATGTGGAAATGAAACTCTAGACGGAGCACTCAGGGAGGGTGGCACTGCAAATGTGACATTTAAGACCTGAAGGAGGTGAGAAAGCAAACCACATGGGTACTTGGGAGAAGAACATTCCAGACAAAAAGAGAAGCAAATGAGAAAGTTCTGAGGGAGGAACACACCTGGAGTATTCAAGGAAAACCAGGAATTCAGTGTCTCTGGAGGAGAGTATGAGATAGTGAACTGCGAGAGAAATTAGAGAGTTCAGGGTAGCTATATCTTGGGACCTTTTAGGTCACGAGAAGAGAGATGGGAGGCCATAAGAGAGTTCTTAAAGGAGAAGAGACATGATTTTACTCGTATTTTACAAGATCCCTTACATTGTGGAAAATAAAAGTACAAGAACAGAAGCAGAAAGACCACATAGAAGATTATCAGACAATGATCTAGCTAAAACATGATGGCAGCTGGGACCGTGTCAATAGCACTGGATATGTTTAGAATAGAAAAATCCAATAGAATTTGCTAATGACGTGAATGTGAAATGTGAGAGTGCAAATTTTGACTCCAAGTTTTTACAGCTTAATCAATTGGAAGGATGGAGTGGACATTAATTGAGATGGGGAAAACTACAGAGGGCAAGTTTAGAAATGAAAGTTTGAGTCGTCCACTAGAATTCCAAGAGAGACTTATATGAGGCAATTGGTTATATAAGTCTGGTGTTTAAAGGAGAGTTTCTGAAACGATGAATATATTTGGGCATCACTGGCTTACAGGAGGAATTTAAATCAGTGAAACCAGATGAAGGTATAAAAGGAAAAAGGTATAGAGAGAAAAGAGAAAAGGTTCAAAGATGGAATGTGGGTCATTCCACTATTTAGTGGTTGGATAAACGAGGAGGAGTTAGCAAATGGACCTAAATAGTAGTAAAACTCTTGGAAGCCAAAATAAAAGTTTCTTAAGAAGGGAAGAATCAGCAGTGTCAAACCATGGTTGAAGACTGAGAAATGACATTGGATTTAACTATGGAGAGATCATTGAAGAACTCAACAAAAGGAGTTTAAGTTAAGTGATGGAAATAAAAGCTAGTCAGAATGGTTCAAGAGAGAATAATAGGAGAGATTTTGAGATTGTGACTTTGATCTGAGATTGTGAGTTTGAGATTGTGAATCAGACAATGTGAGTAGAAAAACTTCTTGGGGGATTTTGATGTAAAGGATAACAAAAAAAGAAACGAAGCCGGGCTCGGTGGCTCAGCTTGTAATCCCGCGCCTTGGGAGGCTGAGGTGATTGGATTGCCTGAGCCCGCGGGTTCGAGACCCGCCTGGGCAGGCGAAACCTCATCTCTACAATAAATCAAAAAAATCAGCCAGGTGTGGTAGCGTGCCCCTGTAATTCCGGCTACTCGGAAGGCTGAGGCAGAAGGATCGCC
>CAUYQG010132295.1:0-19431 GCA_963574415.1 Tarsius wallacei
AATATGAGTCTCACACAGACTCCTGGGAGGCTAGTCACTGAGAATACAGACTTTTGAACTCAAACAATATACAGCCCCCAGAATGACTGGTCTCAAACCACAAACCTAGATATCAAGATATTAATAGAGAGAATAAATAGAAATGAGGAGAAACAAGGGGAAAGAATGAAGATGATAACTTGAGATAACAGCAGTAAAGACTACAATGAATGAAATAAACAACAAACTGATAAACATGGAAAGCAGAATTAACCAAGCAGAAGAAAGAATCTCAGAGCTTGAGGAACAAAATACGGAACTAACTGAAACTGTTAAAAACATAGAAAAGAAGCTTTAAAAGGACAGAACATAACCAAGTGAAGGAGCTGTACCCTAAAAACTAGAAAACACTGATGAAAAAAATTGAAGACACAAACGGAAAGACTTTCATGTTTGTAGATTTGAAGACTTGAAGAATTAATGGTTAAAATGTCCATACAGGCTGGGCTCGGTGGCTCAGCCTATAATCCCGTGCTTTGGGAGGCCGAGTTGAGTGAACTGCCTGAGACCATGGGTTCAAGATCCACCTGGGCAACTTGGCGAGACCTCATCTCTACAATAAATCAAAAAAAAATAGCCAGGTGTGGTAGCGCACATCTGTAGTTCCAGCTACTTGGAGGGCTGAGGCGGAAGGATCACCAGAGCCCAGTAGGTCGAGGCTGCGGTGGCCGGGAGCGTGCCACCGCATTCCAGTCTGGGCGACAGAGTGAGACTCCAACTCAAAAAAAAAATAAAAAAGTCCATACTATAGATTCAACACAATCCCTATCAAAATTCCAATGACATTTTTTCACAGAAATAAAAAAAATTATCTATTATGGAACTACAGATGACCCCAAATAGACAAAAATCTTAAGAAAGGAAAACAAAGTTTGAGTTATCACACTTCCTGATTTCAAATTATATTACAATTATATTACAAATTATATTAGTCAAAACAGTATGGTACCAGCATAAAAACAGACATATAGACCAATGAAGCAGAATGCAATAGCAAACCTAGAAATAAGTTCAATCACACAGGATTAACGAATTTTCAACAAAGACACCAAGAAGACATACTAGAAAAAGAACAGTCTCTTCAATAAATGAGTTTTGGGAAAACTGAATACTCACGCTTAAAGAATTTGACTAGACCCTCATCTTATACCATACAAACACCAACTCAAAACAGATTAAAACCTAAATGTAAGACCTGAAACCATAAAACTACTAGAAGAAAACAGGAGAAAAGCTGCAAAAGCACCTTGATATTGGCCTTGGCAATTTTTTTGATATTACCCTAAAAGCACAGGCAACAAAAAAGCAGAAATAAACTAGTGGGACTACCAACTAAAAAGCTTCTGTACAACAAAGGAAATAATCAGCAGAGTAAAGAGAAAACTGATGTAATAGGAAAAAATATTTGCAAACCATACATCTGATAAGGAGTTAATATCCCAAATACATAAGTAACTCAAATGACTTATTAGCAAGAAAATGAATCACTTGATTAAAAAATAGATGAAGGTCCTGTCCATCTCTTCTGCTCCTCCTTCCATGTGAAGATGCAGCAACAAGGTACCAAGTCAGAAGCAGAAAGTAAGCCCACGCTAGACACTGAATCTGCCAGTGCCATCTTAGACTTTTCAGCCTCCAAAACAAACAAAATCTTCTCATCTCTCACTCAAGACTGAAATACTGGAGAGGAAGGATGAAGAAAAAGTCATCACCACCCACCTGGTCACCCAAGTTGGGACCCAGCAGCCTCCTTATCCTTTTCTAGCCATGCTTATTATGCTCCAAGTTCTGCTGAACTCTTCTGTTAAAACCACAGTCTGCTACCTCATCTCCATCCAATGTTCACGTTCAGACTCTCATCATATCACCCCGAGACCATGCTCTTCTGACTGCTTTGTATGATCATATTGCTGTTCCCAAAATTATTTTAATAAACTTGCAGATGGTCATTAAAAAAAAAAAAAGGTGAAGAACCTAAATAGACATTTTTCCAGAGAAGAAATACAAATGACCAACAGGTATATGAAAAGGTGCTCAATATCACTAATCAAATAAAAACCACGAGATGTTACCTCACACCTGTTAGACTGTCTATTATCAAAAGACAAAAGATAACAAGTGTTGGTGAGGACATGGGGAAATAGGAACCCAGTACACTGCTGGTGGAAATGTAAACTAGTATAGCTATTATAGAAAACAGTATAGTGGTTCATCACAAAACTAAAAATAGAACAGCCATATGATTCAGCAATCCCACTTCTGGGTATATAACCAAAGGAAAGAAAATCAGTATGTTGAAGAGATAGCTGCATTCCCATGTTCACTGCAGCATTATTCACAATAGCTAAGATAAAAAATCAATGTAAGTGCTCACCAACAGATACATGAATAAAGAAAAGGTATTGTATAAATACAATGGAATACTATTTAGTCTTTTAAAATAAGGAAATACTGTAATTGTGACAACATGGATGAACCTGGAGAATATTAAGTGAAATAAGCCACGCACAGAAAAATACCATATGATCTTACTTACATGTGGAATCTAAAAAAGTTGAACGTATAAAAGCAGAGAATAGAATGGGGATTACTCAAGGTGGAAGAATTAGGGGGATTGGGGAGATATTGGCCAAAGGATACAAAATTTCAGATAGGAGAAGTAAGTTCAAGAAAGCAACTATACATCATGGTGAATATAGTTGATAACAATATATTGTATACTTGTATATATTGTATAGTTAAGAGAATAAACCAGGTGCAGTGGCTCACACCTGTAATCCCAGCATTTTGAGAGGCAGAGGTGAGAGGATTGCCTGAGTTTGACGGTTCGAGACCAGCCTGGGCAACTTGGAAAGACCTCGTATCTACAACAAATCAAAAAATTAGCCAGGTGTGGCAGTGCACGGCTGTAGTTCCAGCTACTTGGAAGACTGAAGCAGAAAGATCACCCGAACCCAGCAGGTTGAGGCTGTGGTGGCTGTGAGCATGCCATATCCACAAAAAAATGATAAGCATATATGATAATGCACATGTTCATTATCTTGATTTTAACCATTCCACAATGTATACATAGATATAGGAACATCATGCTGTACACATAAATATATACAATTTTGTCAACTGAAATAATTAAAATAGGCCGGACTCGGTAGCTCAGCCTGTAATCCCAGCGCTTTGGGAGGCCGGGGTGAGTGGATTGCCTAAGCCCGCGGGTTCGAGACTCGCCTGGGTAACTTGGCAAGACCTCATCTCTACAATAAATAAAAAATTAGCCGGGCGTGGTAGCGCACACCTGTAATTCCAGCTACTTGGAAGGCTGAGGTGGAAGGATCACCTGAGTCCAGCGGGTCAAGGCTGCGGTGGCCGGGAGCAGCCACTGCACTCCAGCCTGGGCGAGAGTGAGACTCCAACTCAAAAAAAAAAAAAGAAAGAAATATAAAATAAAGACTCTGCTCTCTTGGTACAGACAATACCAAGAAGTCTACCATTTGTATCACTGGAATCTTAGAGGAAGAGGAGAAAAAATGTAGAGCAAACAATAATATTCAAATGGTAGAAAATCTTTACATATTTGGTGTAAGACATAAACTTTACGTATTTAATAGCTCAACAAACGCCAAACAAAAATTCAAAGATCCAAGCACATCATAATCAAACTAATACAAATAAAGACAAAGACTCTTGAAAATAGCCAGAGAAAAATGTTTCATAAAGGGGAAAAATTATTTGAGTGGCTGTACATTTCTCATCAGACACCATGGAGGATAGAAGGAGATGACAAATCTTTAACGTGCTGAAAGAACTATCAGCCCAGAATTTTATGTACAGCAAAAATATCTTTTCTGAATTAAGGTCAAATAAAGAAATTTTCAGAAGAAGAAAAATTAAGAGAATTAAAACATCAAGAGACCAACTCTAAAAGAAATGTTAAAGGAAGTTTTCTAAATAGAAAAGACATAATATTAATGTAAACTAGAAACATCAAGGCTTAAAAAAGAATAAAAAAGATAAATGTCTTGGTAAACGTGATGTTCTCCTCTTGGGTTCTTACAAACATTTATATAAGTTGCAAGCAAAAATTATAACTCTGTCCAATGGGCCTTATATTTTATAAGACAACTAGAACATAAAGGGGAGAGTGTAAAGGGATGTAAATGGTGGTAAGATTTCTACATTCCATTGGAACTAGTAAAATACTGAATTTAAGTGAACTGCAAAAAAAGTTATTTATGGTAATCTCCAGAGCAAACACTACAAAACTATACAAGAGATACAGTCAAAAAACAATAGATAAATTAAAATCGTAACAGAAAGAGAACTAAAATCTGTAAATATTTGGAAACTAAATAAATACCAAAAAAAAAAATGGAAAATTTTCTGAACAAAAATAAAACAACACAACAAAATTTGTGTGAGAAAGCAAACACAAATGCTTAATGGAAATGTATAGCATTAAATGTTTTTGTGAGAAAAGCATGATATCTTTGATCAGTGGTGAATGAAAAATAAATAGCAAATAAACCCAAAGCAAGCAGAAAGGAGAAAATAATAAAGATCAGATATTAATGAGACTTATAATTAATAGACTATCAATAAACTGATCATTTGAAAAAAATACAATCAATAAATTCCTACTAAGACTAACAAAGAAAAAGAGAGAGGACATAGACTACCAATATCAGAAATGAATACTACTATAGAAATAATATTTCATCCCAGAGACACAAAATAGATAAAAAAAAAATACTCGATACTTCTACACAGAATATTTCAATGACTCAGATGAAATGGACCAACTTCTTGAAAATCACAAAGTACCAAAACTCACTCAAACAGAAATAAGTCACTGAAATTATTTATTAAATAAATTTAATTCAAGTAAAATCCTTCAAAAATAGAAATCTCTAGGTCCCAAGGTTTTACTGGCAAATTCTACCAAATATTTAAATAAGAGAATTCTACACCTCTTCCAGAAGATAGAGATTAAATACTCCTCAACTCATTATATAAAACCAGTATCACCTAATTAGGAAACCAAAGACAATAAAAAAACAACACAGTCCAATACAAATATCCTCAAGAAAATATTTGCTTTTTTTTTTTTTGAGTTGGAGTCTTACTCTGTCGCCCAGGCTCCAGCTCACAGCTTCCGCAGCCTCGACCTACTAGGCTCAGGTGATCCTTCCACCTCAGCCTTCTGAGTAGCTGGGACTGCAGGTGCGTGCCACCACACTCAGCTAATTTTTTTATTTACTGTAGAGACACGGTCTCGTCAAATTACCCAGGTTGATCTTGAACACCTGGGCTCAGGCGATCTTCTCACCTCTGCCTCCCAAAGTGCTGGGATTATAGACATGAGCCACTGCGCCAGCCAGATCCTGAGAATTTTAAGTTAAATACATAAATATATACACATACTTCCAAATGTAAAAATAAAGTCTTATTAAATAGTAAAAAAAAAAAAAAGCCTTCACAGAAAAAAATTAGGAGATTAGTGGATTAAAATTTGACTTTTATAGGCTCAAAAAAACCCCAGAAAATACTAGAAAAAAAATTTTTTTTTTAAATTTGTAGTCTCACTCTGTCACCCAGCCTAGAGTGCAGTGGCATACTCACGGCCACTGCAACCTCGAATTCTTATCTAAGGAAAAACACATCACATATGATTACTTTTAGAAAGCAACACAAGCTATAGCGACCTTTTATAAAAGTATTTCTGAAATTTTAAAATATGTGAGTTTACTCTGGCCAAATGGGGGAAGGGGTAGAAAATACAAATTTGTATAGTTTAGCCTAACAACTCTCAAATTACTTTTATTTCATCTTTTTTTTTTTTTTTTTTGAGTCGGAGTCTCACTCTGTCACTCAGACATTCGACATTAATAATTCTTATTTAAAGAGATGCCTACTCTGGAGTGCCGTGGCACATTCACAGCCACCCCAGTGTGGACCTGCTGGGCTCCAGCAATCCTTCCGCCTCAGCCTTCCAAGTAGCCAGAACTACAGGTGCACGCTAACACGCCCAGCTAATTTTTTAAAAAATTTATTGTAGAAACGAGATCTCGCCAAGTTGCCCCGGCTGCTCTCGAACCCACGGGCTCAGGCAATCCACTCAACTCGGCCTCCCAAAGTGCTGGGATTACAGGCTGAGCCTCTGAGCTCAGCCTGTTTAATATTGTTCACATTTAAAAATAAATTATCTTCAGTAGAACTAATCTAATCATGGGATTATCTCAGGGCATTATGATAATTCTATCACTTCTAGATATTAGATGAAAATATCTTATATTAAGTAAATTAAAGAATTATAATTATGCTCTTAGGACATCTGCTGACAACAGAGATTTCTTCAATACCAGTCACCAAGTAATATTTTCTGGAACCATTATAACATGCCTAGGTAAATTAAATTTCTTAGTTTTATAACAAGACAGCTCACAAATATATCTCCAGAGCATACAATTTTTTGAGAAATTGGTTAAATAGGTTACATCAAAAATTGGGGAAACCTGATTTACTCCTCTGCCAAATAAATTTTTAAATGAACCAACAATTTTTTTAAAATTATACTTTTTAATCTTTTAAGTTTTTTACTTTCTTGTAATAACTTAGCTAAAACACAAACATGTTGTATAGTTATACAAAATTACTTTTCCTTCATATCCTTATTCTATGAGCTTTTTTCTATTTTTAAATATGCTTTCTCTCTGGCCTTAAACTTCCCATCACTGAATTCTGCAAATGAGTCCACCTAGGACAGATTCACAAGGAGCAGGAGCAGGGAGGGAGGCCACCCTTTGGGGTCACTCACACACAGGGATGGAGAAGATTCTGGGCAGGAGGGCACCTTGGCACTGAGGCCTCGCCTCCCAGCACTCAGCCGCCATGTCCTCCCTCCTGATCTCCTGGCTCAGGCTCCAGCTCCGGCCGTGCGTCCCCAGCTGCGCTTGCAGGTGGGAAGCCTCGGTGCTGCCTGGCCGGTAGCGACCTCAGGTGGCATGAACCAACAGTTTAAACCTTATGAGAATCTGAAGTGCCATAATTACTTTTCTACATGGCAAGCTCCAGTCCAGTAATCGGTATTCTCACTTATTGTAGCCAATATTTTAACAGGACTTTCCTCTCATGATCTTCAGTTTTAAAGGGACAGACTTCGACATTAATAATTCTTATTTAAAGAGATGCCTACTCCACAAGCTGTTGTTACTTCTTCTCAGGACATATATACGTACACAAGCATTTTGAGATATGAATCATTTTAAAGCTTTCTTGCTCAAAATAGTTTTCATACAGTATGTTTCAAAAATAGAATCACATTACATTCTTGGGAAAACTTTACTAATAGTACTTTAAAATGTATACAAAATATTTGCAGTAGAACCTGCAGGTAGATATGGGGATTAAAGAAAAATAATCCTTAGGAAAAGTCTTTATCCCATCTAGAGTATCTCATATGCTCCCTCTGCTGGTGCCATTTAAATAAAGTAGAAAAAAAATTACATTTCTTGTGAGGTGACAGCAATACCACTGCTGAAACTAAAAAGGAGATTATTTGGGGTTTTTTTGAGTCGGTGTCTCACTCTGTCTTCCAGGCTGGAGTACACTGGCACAATCATAGCTCACCAGAGCCTCCAGGCTCAAGTGGTCCTTCCGTCTAAGCTTCCCAAGTAGCTGGCACTACATGTGTGTACTACCACACCCGGCTAATTTTTGATTTTTTGTAGAGACAAGGTTATATATGTTGTCTAGGCTGGTCTCAAGCTCCTGGGCGCGTGTAATCCTCCTGCTTCAGCCTCCCAAATGCTGGGGTTACAGACGTGAGCCACCATACCAGGCCAAGGGAGATTTTCTTAAGTAGAGTCTAAATGTAACTGATGACTATTTTATACAGACAACTTCCAAACAGAATGGGGCAGAGAGGACGAAAATAAGGTGAATTATTGCCTGGTCTGAATATGTTAATTATTAAACTGGTATGCCAAAATACATACGTATTTAGTACAAAATAAAGTATAAGTGGTTATAATTTGACGCTATAATTTAGCAAAATTAAGAATTTAAATATATTTTACAAACTCACTAGAACAAAAAGTTTATAACACACTCTCATCTGCTGAGTTTCAATATTAATGTTTATTTTTTCTTCCAGAGTGAGATTAACAATTTAAATAATTATCAGGATGTATAAATGAATATATCCATTCAGATAAAACATTACTGCTTAAAAGTGGCTATCTAAGAAATATTTTGCATTGTAATAAATATATTTTATGTTTAGGTTAACAGGCACCATCTTGAGAGCAGAAAAGTTTTTTTTTAACCAATAAATAAATTACATTCAAGAAAACAAGGTGTTTTAAATCTGAAGTATGATATATCCTTAAATGTTTTTCTTCATATAGCACCCAAACTTCCAAACTGTTTAGAAAGTATCTCCTAAAATATAACTCATACCATAAGTCATAAAAATAAAGGCCAAGAAAAAAATCAATTTAAGACAAAATTTACAGTTTATATTCTCAATTCCCCATTCAATAAAATAGCAATTGCCAATTTACTAAAAGTAAATGAACTGTATATATGCAATCTGTTAGTGCTAAAAATCTGAAATATATATATTTAAAAGTCACTCTTTCTGACAGTATTTAAAATATTGCATCTCTGGTGGCAAACCTGAAAACTATCACACATTTTATCTCTCTAGTTTTCATACCTCCACCCCCACCCCTACCCCTTTGATCCTTTAACATCCATCCAGTATTTCTTTTTTTTTTTTTTGTAAATACACTTGCTTATATCCCAAACACAAAACACTGACAATACTCCTTAGTAAACAAGGAGATCCCCAAATAGTCCAAGCTTTGCTCCCAACATGTGGCACCGGCTAAATGATAGGGGAAACAATCACTGGCCCTTACTGATGCAGCCAGATGCTCCTGAGAGTCCATAACTGTTTGAGGATTTGCTGATACAATCCTGAAGAAAGCTGGAACAGATTTTGCAGACGAGTATCAGAGAATAAGTCTTTGATTGATAATTTTCCTATTTATTTCTGCCAAGGCGACTGAAAACACGAAAGCCTTTTCATCAGAGAGGTTAGCATAGATGTCAATTTCCTTTTCCTGTTTCTCTGTAGAAGGTGGTGATTTCTCTGAGTGCTTTGCATTGAAAAGTTTTCTGCTAATAAATATATAACCACAAGGACAAGATTTACACGCAACAGGAACCTGTTGGTCGCACTCGGGGCACAATTTGGTGGCCATCTTCACTCGAGCATGTCTGCTCGAGTTGCAGACATGCTCCTCTCCCTCGTTGTTGGTGGCGGCGGTAGTTCGGGCTCCTCCCACTACTTTCAATCCCTTTCCTACAGTAATATGGTAGTTGTTCAAGGTCCACTTATGAGTGAGAACATGTGATACTCATCTCTTTGTTTCTGTGAGACATCACTCAGTATTATAAGCTCTAATTCCATCCATGTTGCTGCGAAGTTCATGATTTTGTTCTTCTTTATGGCTGCATAATATTCCATTGTGTATAGGTACCACATTTTTTTATCCAGTCCTCTTTTGATGGGCAGCACAGTTGGTTCCATGTTCTTGCTATTGTGAACGATGCTGCGATAAACATACGTGTGCAGGTATCTTTTTTAAAGAGTGACCTGAGTTCCAACGGGTATATTCCCAGTAGGGGGATTGCGGGATCATATGGAAGGTCAGTTTTTAGGAGTTTTAGGAATTGCCACACTGATTTCCACAGGGGAAATCTAGTTTACATTCCCACCAACAGTGTAGAAGTGTTCCCTTTTTGCCACATCTTCTCCAGCATCTGTTATTTTTTGAGTTATTGATGATGGCCATTCTGACTGGAGTTAGGTGGTATCTCAGTGTACTTTTATTTGCATCTCCTTGATGACTAGTGAGGTTGAACATTTCTTCATGTATCTGTTGGCTGCTCTTATGTCTGCTTTTGAGAAGTGTCTATTCAAATCTTTTGCCTACTTTGTAATGGGGTTGTTTCTTTTTTTATTTTCAGCACATTTGAGTTCCTTGTAGATCCTTGATGCTCGGCCTTTCTCAGACATGGAGTTGGCAAATATTTTTTCCCAGGCTGTGGGCTGTCTCCCTGCTCTCTTGATGGTTTCTTTGACTTTGCAGAAGCTTGTCAGTTTAATGAGGTCCCACTTATCTATTTTATCTCTTATGGCCTGGGCATATCAAGTTACACATTACACCAATAATAAACAAAGAGAAACCCAAATAAAAAGCACAATCCCATTCGCAATAGCCACAAAAAAATGAAATACATTGGCATCTTCCTAACCAGAGGAATTGGATGCCAGTTCCAACTCCCATAAAAGCGTGTTCTGCATTTTCTAAGGTTCTTATGGTTTGAGGTTTTACATTTAGGTGTCTGATCCATTTAGTGTTAATTTTTGTGTATGGGGATAGATAGGGGTCCTGTTTCAATCTTCTGCATGTGGTCAGTCAGTTTTCCCAGCACCATTTACTAAATAGGTTCTCCTCTCCCCAGTGGTGGGTGGTGGAGGCTTTGTCGAAGATGAGTTGGTTGAGAAATTGGGGTTTTGCTTCTGGAAACTCAATTCTATTCCATTGGTCTATATGTCTGTTCTTGTACCAATACCAGGCTGTTTTGATTATTGTAGCTTTATAGTAAAGTTAAAAGTCTGGTAGTGTAATACCTCCTACTTTTTTTTTTTTTTTGCTGAGGATTGTTCTGGCTATTCTTGGTCGTTTGTGTTTCCATATGAATTCCTGTATTGTTTTTTCTAGGTCTGAAAAGAATGTTGCTGGTAATTTGATGGGTATTGCATTAAATCTGTAGATTGCCTAGGTAAGATGGACATCTTCACAATGTTGATTCTTCCAATCCATGAGCATGAGATATTTTTCCACTTGTTTGTGTCATCTTTGATTTCTTTGAGCAGTGTTTTGTAGTTTTCATTGTAAAGGTCTTTCACATCTCTGGTTAGGAAGATGCCAAGGTATTTCATTTTTTATGTGTGGCTATTGTGAATGGCATTGTGCTTTTTATTTGGGTTTCTGTTTGTTTATTATTGGTGTAAAGAAATGCGATTGTCTTTTGCACATTTATTTTATACCCTCCGACTTTGCCAAAGTCCTTTATCAGTGCAAGGAGGCTTTTGACAAATTCTCTTGGGTTTTCAAGGTACACAATCATGTTATCTGCAAAGAGAGATAACTTGACTTCCTCTTTTCCTAATTTGAATACCCCTGATCGCCTTCTCTAATAATGGCTAGACCAACCTACATTCTACCAACAGCGTATTGGGTTTCCCTTTTTCCACACCCTAATAACATTAGTTGTCTCTTGTTCTTTTTATAATAACCCATCCTTATAGTGTGAGGTGATATCTCAAAGTGGTTTTTATCATTTATTTGTACAATAAATAAGTTGTGATGTGTCAAATAATGTGCTACTCTACAGTAATTGCAATGAATGAGCCAAATAAATATGTATCCATATGATTAAACCTTGCAAGTATTAACTGGAGGAACAAAAACAAATTTCAAAAGGATACCCAAAGTATGATGACATTTATGTGAATTTTTAAAACAGAGAACAATACCATACATTGTTACAGAAACGTATATATGTAGTAAAGTTACAGAAGTATTCAGGGAATGAATATGCTTCAAATTCAAGTCCCCAGTTATTTCTGGAGAAGAAAGAAAGAGAATGAGGTAGCCAGAGTTTTGGTCATATCTAAAATATTTTATATCTTTAAAAAATAATTCACTTAAAGCCCAGACCAAAACCTATTGGTATCCTTCAAAGCTATTGAAATTTTTTTAAAGGGTGAAAAAACAGAACAAAAAATAATAACAATAATGTTTTAAGCCAATATGGCAAAATGATAATATATGCAATATATGGTAATCTATGTAAATATTTGTTATGTTTTTTCTATTCTTTTTGTGTTATAATTGGCAAATAAAATTATATATGTATAATATCATACATTATTATTTTATAAAATATATGTTTATGCTATAATTATTTGCAATAATTATTTGTTATTATATATTAATATTATATTATTATAAATAATATGTATACAAACTCCACTGTGATGCTTTGATATAGGTATACATTGTGGAATAATTAAATCAAGTTAATTAACATATCCATCACTTTACATATTTATCATTTTTGTGATGAGGACATTTGAAATTTACCCTCTTAGCAATTTTTAAATGCACAGTATATTATTATTAACTCTAGTCACCATGTTATGTAATAGATTTTAAAAATGATTCCTCCTGTCTGATCTATTCCTTTCAGAGTAATTGAAATATCATTTAATTTTTTTTAAGAAATAAAAAAGATGTTTTAAAATAATGAATCAGGTCAGGTACAGTGGCTCACACCTGTAATCCTAGCCCTTTGGCAGGTGACGGTGAGAGGGTTGCCTGAGGCAGGGGTTTCGAGACCAACCTGGGCAACTAGGTGAGACCTCACCTCTACAATAAATCAAAAAATTAGCCAGCTGGACATGGCAGTGCATGCTTGTAATTCCAGCTACGTGGAAGGCTGAGGCAGAAGAATCACCTGAATCCAGCAGGTTGAGACTGGTGGCCATGAGTATGCCTCTGCACTCCAGCCTGGGTGACAAAGTAAGATTCCAACTCTAAATAAATAAATAAATAAATTCTTTATCACATTCTTGACATAATGCTGGGGATCCCCCAGTTTCCAAAGAAAGTATCCTGTAGAGTCGCTCAAGAAGTTTAGTGTCTGTTGGGAAAACAGGATGCCATTCACATGAAACATTCATGAACAGTTAAATTCTCCTTGACATGATACCATCAGCATCTGAGGAGCTGAAGAAAACACCCTAAGCCCAAGGCTGTGTTTGATCGAGGTCCTCAGGATAGCTTGGATTGGGCTGGAAGCATGTAGGAGGAAGTGTGAACTTTGTTGCCCAGGCTGGCAACAAACTCCTGGGCTCAAGCAATCCTCCTGCCTCAGCCTCCTGAGTTGTTGGGACTACAGGCATGCATCACCACAACCAGCTATTGCAGCACTTTTAAATATTCCATTTTTTTTTTGTTTGCTCAGGTCCCAGTGCAGTCACCTTTATCTCATACTCCTTTCTTGAAGACATCATAAATGCAAGTTTTTTTGAAGAGATGGATAAGAAAGATAGAGTGTACTTGAACTCCAAGGTTATGAGTGCTGCCATTGGACCCAAAAGGAACACGTCTTTCTCCAAGTCACTGATGCTGACTTTCCAGAATGTGAAGGTGGGTCACAGCTGCAACTGGAGCTCATCAGGTTTGGAGGAAAACCAAACAAGGTTTTATAGTCCCAGGCAGTGAGGCTAGACCTGCACTGTCCAATGTGGTAGCCAGGAACACCCATGACTACTGAGTAATTGAATTGTGGCTGGTTGGCATCAAGATTGTGAAGATGGTATTTCCAGATGTGTACATAGTATTTCCAGATCTTGAAGACTTAATGAGAAGAAAATAATTAGCTAGATTTAAGCCAGGAGTGGTGGCTCCTGCCTACTCAGGAGGCTGAGGTGAAAGGGATCACTTGAGTCCAGGAGGTCGAGGCTGCAGTAAGCTATGATTGTGCCACTGTACTCCAGCCTGGTTCACAGAAGGATACCTTATCTCTAACAAAAAGGAGAAGAAAGAAATCTAGGGATGGCCGGTGGGTTATCAAAGTAGATACAGATCCCAAATATGAGAGCATCTGACTCATGTCCTTGGCCCTGTGAATTAATGCTCTGAAAGCCCTTGAGACAAAGACAAGGGATGCCAAGCTCATTTTATTCTGTGGTGCTTTTCTCCTATACTGCCCCTCTCATCACATGAGCAATGGTTGTATTGGAAGGGGCTCAGAGACAGAACTGGTGTGAGAAGACCAGGGACATTTGGCTTAGAGTAAGTTTTGGAGAAATCATGTGAGCCTCAAACTCCATTTTTGTTTGACTCCCATGGTGGGAGAAAAAGTGCTGAAACCAATGAAGTCTTGTAAAACTCTGAATCCCAGGGAGCTTTGGCTTTAGTTCACGTTATGTACAATCCCAATAGAGCTACAATCCTGTGACCACTTAAAATAGAAATTGTGGGCCAGGCTCGGTGGCTCAACCTGTAATCCCAACACTTTGGGAGGTCAAGGTGGGAGGATCAATGGAGGCCAGGAGTTCAAGACCTACCTAGGCAACATAGCGAGACCTCATCTCTAATATAAAAAATAAATAGAAATTTCCCAAGTTGTTTCTTACCTGGGTGCCTTCCCATAAGGTACCCTGGCATAGACCAACTACAAATTGTCCCCTCCTGAGAAAGATGACAAGTCCGTTCTATTTTCACATGAATTCCAGTAGTGATTCTGTGTGTAATGGAAGAGCACAGAGTAGGGCGGCCACTGGTCCAGGGATGGCTGTTCCCTGGTACAAGTGAACAGAAGTCACACCATATGCAGCTCCAGGCATTTGTCTAGTTCTGCTGTCTGGGTAGCCTTCACCAGTCAGGTATAATATAAATGCTTCATTCCTTCAACTCATACTTTCTGAGCCCCTGCTAGGTGGTAATAAGTGCTATGAAGAAACTGAAAAAGCAGCCAGGTGCAGTGGCTCACACCTGTAATCCCAACACTTTGAGAGACAAAGCAGGAGGATAGCTTGCAGCCAGGAATTCAAGATCAGTCTGGGAAACATAGCAAGACCCAATTCAATGACATTTAGTACAGGTGCTTCCCGATTTAGGATGGTTCACCTTTTTTTATTTTTGAGTTAGGGTCTCTCTCTGCCATCCATGTTGGAGTGCAGTGGCATGATCACAGCACACTGCAGCCTCGACTTCCTGGGCTCAGGCAATCCTTCTGCCTCAGCCTCCAAAGTAACTGGAACTACAGGCATGCACCACCACACCAGGTAATTTTTTAATTTTTGCAGAGATGAGGTCTTGCCATGTTGTCCAGGCTGATCTCAAACTCCTGGACTCAAGTGATCCTCCCACCTTGACCTCCCAAAGTGCTGGGATTGCAGGCATGAGCCACTGTGCCTGGCCTCACTCAGCATTATGTCTTTGAGATAAATCCATGTGGTAGCACTTCTGACTATTATTACATTTTTTAAAGTTGGCAGGCCATGGTGGTTCATGCCTGTGGTCCTGACACTTTGGGAGGCTGAGGTAGAAGAGTTGCTTGAGCTTAGGAGTTGAGACCAGCCTAGACAACACAGTGAGACCTCATCTTTACAAAAAGTTTTCAAAAATTAGCTGGGTGTGGTGGCAGACACCTGTAGTCTTGGCTACTCAGGAGGCTGAGGCAGAAGGATTGCCTGAGCTCAGGAGGTCTAGACTGTGGCCCTATGAGCATGCCACTACTCTCCAGTCTGGTTGACAGAGTGAGACTCTGACTCAAAAAAGGAAAAAAAAGTTGAACTATCCTAAATTGGGAACCATCTGTACTATATACCTCTGAATTGTGTGCTATAAACCAGTGAATTTTATGTTATGTTTTACCCCAATTAAAAAAAACTGAAGAAAAAGCTCTGGTATGTCAAACGAAGGGGGAGTGGACAGAGATGAGTCTGGAGAGATGAGAGCAGGGAAGATGTGTCCAACCTCAAATGCCATGGTCAGGAATTTAGATTTCACTTTAATTGCCATGGGAAGCAATGGAAAATTTGCCTGGGGGATGCTGCATATTTATGTCATTTGAAGATCCCTGTGGCTCCCCGGAGAACTAACGTTGGATACTGCAAGAGTGGAATTACAAAGAGATGGGAGCAGCTGGAATTAGGGTAGCAGCAGAGCTTGTGGGAGAAAGTCAGACTGGACACATATCCTTGAGGTGGGATCAGAGGACTTACTGACGGTGTGGGCCCCGGTGATGGCATGCAAGAAGTCCTGGACGCTATCCCTCCCCCCAGAGTCTTTGACTTAACCATCCTAAAATCGGGAACAGGGCATTCGGGAGGCTAAAATGGGCCAGGCACAAAGGCTCACACCTGCAGTCCCAGCACATTGGGAGGCCAAGAAGGGAGGATTGCTTGAGTCCAGGAGTTCAAAACCAGCCTAGACAACATAGCAAGACCTTGTGTATACAAAAAAAAAATATCCAGGTGAGTTGGTGCATGTCTATTGTTCCAGCTACTTGGGAGGCTAAAGCAGGAGGATCACCTGAGCCTAGGAAGTCAAGGTTGTGATGAGCCATAGTCATACCGCTGCACTCTGGTCTGGGCAACACAGTGAGACTACAATTTTAAAAAATTAAATACCCATTTAAATCCATCTTTACACTTATGAAATTCACCTATGAGTTGGGCATAACTCTTAGTTCATGCATTTTCACTGCAGTATAACGTGCCATTTCATGACTACAACTTACTTATCCTTGCTACGGTTAATGGGTATCTAGGTTGTTTCCAGTCAGGGGATGTTAAAAGGAATGCTACCTTTCTGGGATGAAGAATTAAAAAGTCCGTGTGGCATCCTCCAAGGTGATAAAGAGGCAACATACTCCCAGTCGTTGGACTGCAGAGTGGTAGAGCCTCTGTTATTATTGATGCCTGAGTGACTGTGTGGAGCAGAGGCCTCTGTCAATTCAAGTGGAGCATGCAACAGGAGCGAGAAATAAACTGCTGCCGTGTTAAATCACAAAGAGGGGGAGCAATGTTCTTATATCAACCCAACATGGACTTTACCCTCTCACTCCCAGTGCTCATGTGCTTGAGTTTCTCTAGGGAGCATGTTGTGATGTTGAGGGGCCCCAAGACCACCCTCAGACTTGACAATTTGCTAAAAGGACTCACAGGACTCAGAAAAAATATTATACTCATGGTTATAGATATAGTAAAAAGGTACAGATTTAAATTGGCAAAGGGAAAAGGCACAAGGGAAGAAATTTGGGAGAAACCACGTGCAAACCTCCAGGTGTCCCCTCCCCCTGGAGTAGCACAGATGCGGTTAATTCTTCCAGCAATGGCCCATGAAAACATACATGAAGTGTTGTCAACCAGAGAAGTTCACCTGAGCCTCGGTGTGTAGGAATTGTACTGGGGGTCGGTCACATCAGTATGCAGCCCCTGCAGGACCTTAGGACCACAGAGCAAAAACGTGTTCACCATACATCAAGCATTAGCTTGAACTCTCCAGTCAAACTGGTAATACAAAGCCCAAACCCTCAGCATAAAAAAGCAATTTTCAATTGCGGCAGGCCAGGTGCAGTGGCTCCCGCCTATAATCCCAGCACTTTGGGAGGCTGAGGTGGGAGGATCACTTGAACCCAGAAGTTTGAGACCAGCCTGGACAATACAGTGCGCCCTCATCTCTACAAAAAAAAATCAAAACATTAGCCAGGCATCGTGGCACGTGCTTGTAGTCCCAGCTACTCAGGAGACTGAGAAGGGACAATCGCCTAAGCCCAGAAGGTCGAGACTGCAGTGAACCATGATCACACCACTGCACTTGGCCTGGGTGACCAAGCAAGATCACATCTTTTAAAAAAAATGTGATAAAGTACAAATGACATAAAATTTACCATCTTAGCCATATTTAAGTGTACAGTTCAGTGGCATTAAGTACATTTACATTGTTGTACAACCGTCACTATCATCCATCTCCAGAACTCTTCACAGCTTACAAAACTAAAACTCTGTACCCCTGAAACAACAAATCTCTATTCTCTCTCCCCGCTCCTCTCAGCCTCTGGCAGCTGCCATTTGACCTTTTTTGGGAGGAGAGGGTGACATAGTCTGTCAAACTACCAATGCGTATGTCCAAACTCATCTAAATGTATACATAAAATACATGCAATGTTTTTGCATATTAAGTATACCTCAGCTGGGCACTATGGCTCATGCCTGTAATCCCAGTACTTTGGGAGGCAGAGGCAAGAGGATTGCCTGAGTCCAGGGGTTTGAGACCAGCCTGGGCAGCTTGTGAGACCTTGTCTTTACAGTACATCAAAAAATTAGCTGGGCATGGTAGCACGCACCTGTAGTTCCAGCTACTTGAAAGGTTGAGGCAGAAGGATCACCTGAGCCAAGCAGGTAGAGGCTACAGTGGCCACGAGCATGGCACTGCACTCCAGCCTGGGCAACAGAGTGAGACTCCTACTCAAAAAAAGTATACCTCAATACAGCTGAAAACAAAACAAAACAAAATTTAGCAGAAAATTCCCATATGACCATTGGGCTAGGTGCCTGTGTTTAGGATCCCACAGTCCAAAAAGAAGAACTGTAATCCCAGAGCAGGAAAATATGACCATGAACTTTTCTGTATCCCAGGAGGAGGATCCCATGCTGACCATCATCACCTATGTGGGTCTGGGCCTCTCTCTTCTGTTGTTGGGCCTACAAAAGCACACCACCATGCCTGGAGGCCCTCATCTTCTTCCTGTGCAAAGTCATCCAGAACACCAGCACCTCTCTGCAACTGTAGCTCTTGCTCTGCCTCTTCCTGGCCCTCCTCCTCTTCCTCACAGTGATCAACAGAACTGAACCCAAGGTACGGATGGTGTCCCAGAGGATGCCCTACCCTGACCCCAAGAGATACTGAGCTCATAGAAGAATTCTGGGTTGAATTCCTTCATAAAAGGGCCTTGGGTCTATAGGAGAGAAACGCATAATTTTTTTCTAATCTAAGTTCTTAGCTGTGACCCCTGTAACAAAAGACGGATGGACAGAAGACCTACAAATGGAAGTTTATTAACATGTATGCAAATTTTTTTTTTCCTAGGGAGAGCTCAAGGCTCTGCCAATTTTTATTGAATTTTCACATGCTTATATAGTTTTCTGCACCCACAAAATGTATCCCATGTTGGCAACCAAACGCCCACGTACATCCTTTTTGCACTCAAAATAAAATTGACCTTTAACAATTACTATCCGGCTACCTTCCTGTTGACTCCGTGCCATTCACGTTTTGTTTTGTTTTGTTTTTTGAGTTGGAGTCTCACTCTGTCACCCAGACTGGAGTGCAGTGGCCACTCCCGGCCACCTCAACCTCGACCTGCTGGGCTCCAGCGATCCTTCCGCCTCAGTAGCTGGAAGCCCTCATCTTCCAAGTAGCTGGAACTACAGGCACGCGCTACCATGCCTGGCTAATTTTTTTTTTTTGATTTATTGTAGAGATGAGGTCTTGCCATGTTGGCCAGGCGGGTCTCGAATCGGGCTCAGGCAATCCACTCACCTCAGCCTCCCAAGGCACGGGATTACAGGCTGAGCCACCAAGCCTGGCTGAAAATATGATTTTTAAAAATTAATCTAAGAAGTGACAAAATTGAGTAGTCCTAAATGTCATAACATGATTATAAAATATCCAAAGCCATATGCCTTTTAAGTTCACTAGGTCCATCTGTTATCATAAGCTTTGTTTTGAAGTATAGTCA
>CAUYQG010132301.1:0-26840 GCA_963574415.1 Tarsius wallacei
TGGTAAATAGATACTAGACTCATATCAAATTATTTCATTGCAATTAATTTCTTCTTTATATACATATAAACTATATATATAATTGATGATTTACTTCCACTCAACATAACCTATTAATTTTATATGATGAGGGGTAGGTTCACATGTTTCGCAAATTGATAAACCTTACCGAGAAATAGAAATTAATTTTTGTTTTTGTTTTTTGTTTGTTTGTTTGTTTTTTTGAGTTGGAGTCTCCCTCTGTTGCCCAGACTGGAGTGCAGTGGCCGCTCCCGGCCACCGCAGCCTCGACCCGCTGGGCTCCGGCGATCCTTCCACCTCAGCCTTCCAAGTAGCTAGAACTACAGGCGCATGCTACGACGCCCGGCTAATTTTTTGATTTATTGTAGAGATGAGGTCTCGCTTGCCCAGGCGGGTCTCGAACCCGCGGGCTCAGGCAATCCACTCACCTCAGCTTCCCAAGGCGCGGGATTACAGGCTGAGCCACCGAGCCCGGCAGACAAGCAAATTTGAACCAAAGTAATTATGGAATTAGTCCCAGATCATGGCTAAGTGGCAGAACCTCCAGTTACAGATGAACATTGTTTCTAACAACCCATTGTCTGACACTTGTGGAGAGGGGGTAATGGAAGTGACTGTTCAACATACATGCAGTTTCAGTTATGAAGATGAAAATATTCTAGTGATCTGCTATATAACATTGTACTTATCCTCAACAATACTGTATTGTGCACTTAAAAATTACTTAAAAGAGTAAATCCCAGGTTAAGTGTTTTAGCACAATAAAAGACAAACAGTAATCAAGTCCATATTCATAATTAACTATCATTCTAAAGTAAGACTCTGAACAAAAAAAAAATCAAAAATTTGTAATGAAATTGAAATAGCGAAATTTAGGAATTGTTCATTTTCATGCAATCAGAAAATTCAGCTGCCAGACTCATAAAACTGGCCATATTAATTCATATTTTATGACATTTGAAATCATGAATTTTCATAGCTGTGAACAAAGATTCTCTTTTGAGGAGAAATATCACATCTGCCTTCCATAGGATGCCTCAGAATTTGTATATCGTCATTTTTGTCTCCTCTATCACACTGCTTCTAATCACACTGCATGTGTATTTTGTCCTTTGTGTTGAGGTGTTTTATAAATCATTTAAGTCCATCATGTTTGATAGATGCAAAAGCCATGAGAAGGTTGAAAGTGCTAATATGATCTGTAGCACACTTAAAATGAAAATGGAAGTAGAGATCGTTTAAAAGCTCTAAGGAGTGAGAAAAATCACACATGTTGCCCATGCTTATGGGAAAACTTATTCCAGGGAAAAATTATTTCCAGAACCATTCTGGAAATACATGGAGTAAATGATGCAATGTGTTAGGAATTTAATCAACAATGAGTGGTGGGTTAAAAAAGTGATTCGTTAAATAGCAACATTTTAAACTGTGTGCCTAAAGGATATTCACCAAAGTCAGAAGCTTATTTGAGAACTATTAATTCAGAGGACGTTCAGGAAGTTAAAGAAGATACATGTTGAAAATGCTACCGGTGAGAATATTGACTCAAGAACATATGATTATATGTGTTCAGAGTTTAATTCTGCAAATCAAAATGAGTGGCAAAGCAATGGGGGTGTTGAGCAATTCTCTGGAACATATATGGCATAAATCACCTAGTTAGATACTTCAGGATAGAACATGTTGTACTCTTCTGGGAAGAGTTCAATAAGGCATTGGTACATCTCAGAATAGGGAAAGGGTATTCTTAATTGGAATGACTTGAAGCACAGGCATATTTTTATTTGGTCTACAATGTTAGAGCAGCCTTTGGAACAAAACTCTTCTGTAATATATTCATGCATCACTTAGTATCACGGGGATATGGTCTGAGAACGGCATTAATAGCAATTTTGTTATTGGCTGAACATCATAAAGTGTACTTACACAAACCTAGATGGTATAACCTACTACACACCAAAGCTATATGGAATAGCCTATTGCTCCTAGGCTATAAACATGTATGGTATGTAACTGTACAGAATACTCTAGGAAATTGTAACACAATGGTATTTGTGTATCTGAACATAGGAAAAACAATAAAAAAATTTTATGGGACCACCATTGTTTATGTGGTTTGTTGATGGAAACAATATTATGCGGCACATGGCTATAATTAAAGATACAAATAAAGATATACATCAATATAGATGCATTGATAGCCATAATTTATTTTTAAGTGACTATAATTTATAGGAAACAAAATGTAAGTCCAAAATGCAAACCACATATGTAGTTTTTCCTTTTATGAGATAATTATATATTAAGATGCATTTATAATAAATAATATTGAGATATATTCTCTTCCCCTTTACCCAGATTTCCCCAGTGATAATATCTCGCAAAAGTCTAGTGCAGTATATAACCAGGATGCTGACATGATACAGAGCATTGATCAGCACAACCATTCTCATGTGGTCCTTTTATAGCCATACCCAACTCCCACTGACTTCACTGCTTTCTTAACCTTAACCCCTGCCAACCACTATTGTGTTCTCCATTTCTATAATTGTAATATCTAAAAACGTTATGCAAGTGAAATCATACAATATGTGATCTTTGGGGTTTGACTTAAAAAAAAACAACAACCATAATTCTCTGGAGATTATCCAGGTTGCTGCATGGATCAATACTTTGTCTTTTTATTGATGGATAGTATTCCATGATATGAAAGTATCACAGACTCTTTAACTTCTTGAACGACTTCTAGGTTGTTTCCAATGTGGGGGTATCACAAATTAAAAGTATTTGTGTACAGGTTTTAGTTTTAATATAAATTTTCATTTTCCTGGGATAAATACCCAGGTGTTTAAATACTGGGTTGTATGGTAGTTGCATGTTTAGTTTTTTAAGAAACTGCCAAACTGTTTTACAAAGTGACTATGTGGTTTTACATTCCCATAAGCAATGTATTAATGGTTTCATTTCTGTACATTTTAACCAACATCTGCTATTTTTCTTTAATTTTGTCACTGTTCTTCTTTAATTTTATCCATTCTTCTAGGAGCATAAAAATACCTTATTGTGGTTTTTATTTGCATTTCCCCACTAGCTGATGATGTTGAACTTGTGGTTGGCCTTATTTGTTGCCTGCATATTTTCCTTGCTGAAGTATTTATGTATTTTCCCCATTTTCTAGTTGCATTGATTATACTTCTCTGTTAAATTTTGAAATATCTATGTATATTATGTGCATTCATATAATCTTGCATCTAGATAACCTAGATATTTTGTCCTTTGGCAGATCCACAAATATTTTCTCATTCACTGTAGCTTTCAAAAAATCTTCTTATCAGATTATGTTGTGGAAAAAAGTTTGTAATACTAATGAAGTCAGGTTTATCAATTTTTTTCCTTTATAGATTGTGCTTTTGGTCTCATGTCTAAGAACTCATTGCCAAGTCTTAAATTTCAAAGACGTTCTGCTATATTTTTTCTCAAAGTATTTATGTTTTTTACCTAAGTCCACGGTCTATTTGACTTAATTTTATATAAGATTTAAGTCTTAAGTGTAGGTTCACTTTTTTTGCCTATTAATGTTCATTTGATCTAGCAGTGTTTGTTGAAATGGCTGTTTTTCTTCCATAGACCTGCTTTTTTTATCATCCTTGTCAAAAACCAGTTGGGCATATTTATGACAGTCTACTTCTGGAACTCTTTTCTATTGACCTAGGTATCTATGCCTCCAGTGCTTAAAATCAGTAAACTGATTTATTCTACTTTATTGTTCTTTTTCAAAATTTTAAAATCTTTCCTAGGTTTTTTTCTGTTAGAATATTTTTGTCTATACCTACAAAAAAACCTTGCTGGAATTTGGCAGGAATTTTACTAAATCTGTATATTATTTTGGAGAGAATTATTATCTTTATGATGTTGAGTTTATTAATCAATGAACAAGGTAGGTTTTCCATTTATTTATATCTTTTATTTCTCTCATCATTGTTGTGTAGTTTTCTGTTTGTAAGCCTTACTGGATTAAGTATAAGCTTTCCATTTTTAAAAATAATTGCCCTTCCTTCCTTCCTTCCTTCCTTCTGAAATGTTTGTAAAACCTATATGCCTGTATAACCTTAATAACCTATGAAAGCTTGTTTGACATAAGTAATGCTATCTTGTTAAAAATTTCCATTTTAGCTGCATGCCTGCTGCCCAGACACAGCACCCAGATGCAGCGCCCAGATGCAGCTTCCCCCCGCTGCATGTAACCACAACTGTTCTTAGCCCCTCAACTGTAACTGATAACTTCTTCTTGAAATCCCCATCCCTACTTGCAAGAATTTTGCAAGAAATTGCCAACTAAATAAACAGCAAAATAGCCAAATTAGTAACAGTGCCCCCTTTCCTGTTTTCTGTTCCTTCCTGATATGTAACCTTTAATTACCATAGTCACAGAAACCGCATTTTTTTAAGCTGCATTACATATATATACTCTTTGTTTGCTTTACTCAGGGCCGAGAGTTTTCAGTGGCTATTGCCCTCTCTCGGTCGCTGGCTGATTAAAGGCTCAGGATCTGATCTAATCTCCCATGTGTTGGCATTTTATTTCTTGAACTCCAGTCATAACATTTGGAGGCACCAGCAAGAAATTAAATTAACACCAACCTTGGGAGGCGGCCTTGCTCTGGTTCTTCCCGGCTCAGTGAGAATGTTGTTGGAGAGATGTCCCTGAGTTGCTCAGTGCCCCATAATGCCTCTCATCTGGCTCAGAAGGAGTTGGAACGACTGCTGGTTTTCTCCTCCTTCTAAAGAACCTGACTCTGTCTGCACTCTCCAGAGAGGTAAGAGTCTGTTTCCTCTGTTTATGGACATAATTCTGTTGGGAAGGTTGGAGTCTGATGAGGACACTCCTTAGGCTCTGTTTGTTGACCCAAGACTTTGGTAGACCAGAGTCTCAGTTTAATATTTCTGTTTGAATGTCTTCTTGACTTCTATGTGCTTATGCAGTGGTTTCTGGAAATTTGTCAACCTTGGTCCCTTTCCTTTCTTAGCTTGATTGTCATTCTCTTTGCCACAGGGCTGCCTTTGCTGTGCCTGCAGATTGGTCATCCACAGTCAGGATTTTGTTGGCTATTACATACCTCCTTATTGTAACAAGTTTCGTTCTTATCAGGTGTCTCTTGTGACTGACTGGTTTTGACAACATGGGACAGAAGGCCTCTACGTCTACCAAGTCCTCCAGTCTCCTGGAATGTATGTTAAAAAATTTCTCTGTTGGATTTGCAGGGGACTACGGAGTCCATCTTTCAAAAGGAAGGCTCCGAACCCTCTGCAAGATTGATTGGCCTATATTTGGTGTTGGATGGCCCTCTGCTTGGTCTTTAGATATACATGTTACTAGAGCTGTTTGGAGAATTGTTGCTGGTATGGGGAGATCCACACACCCAGATCAGTTCCTCTATATCGACCAATGGTTATCTCTGGTCAAGAATCCCCCACCTTGGCTTAGAACTTATGTTTTGGAAGAGGGGACAAGGCCATCAGGTGCTTTGGAGGTGCAGAGAATATTGGTTTCAAATCCCTTAAAGGGATTTGAACTTCCCAACAATGGAAGTTCTCTGTAATCTTCCATGCCCAAACCCCTGCTGTCTAAGAAGGCAGCTCCTCATTATCCAGTTGCCTCAGCTCCCCTGTCAGAAGGGTTATACCCCATCTTGCCTCCATCAATGGAGGATCCCCTTGAGTAGTTAATCACCCTCACCCCCTCACCTGTAGCCCACCCCCATATTGTCTGCAGTCCTTTCCAACTGTCACATCCTCTTCCCTAGCTGTGGCAGCCATCACAGCCACCCCTGAGAAGGTTGCGAGGGACTGGAGCATGCCTCCTGCCACCTCCTCTTCCTCTTCCCCTTTGTCTGGGTCCCTGCCTTTGGCTACCTGTCTCTGGTCTTGGACTGATCCAGTACCACTCTTACCTCTTCAGGAGGTTCCATCGGATCCAGCCAAATGGCCTTTCTTGGTTTATACTCCTTTCTCCACCTCAGATTTATATAACTGGAAACATCAAAATCCAACATTCTCAGATAAGCTACAGACTCTGATCTCCTTAATGGAATCAGTTATGCAAATCCATCGCCCACCTGGGAAGATTGTCAACAACACCTCCTGACTTTTTTTTTTTTTTTTCACTTCTGAGGAATGAGAACAAATCAGGACTGAAGCTAGGAAATCTTTCCTGACTTCAGCTGCTGGTACTGAAGCTGAAGCTTTCAAGAGAAGGAAAACCAAGAAAGGCTAAAAGAGGTTTTCTCTGTGTCCCCACTTTGGCAGGGTCCCAGGATTTAGAAACGTATCACTAGACTCTATAGTTGGCTTGAGGGGAGCAGCCTGAAAACCTTACAATCTTTCTAAGACTACCAAGATCAATTCAGGGCCCCAAGGAATCACCAGGGATGTTTCTTGAGTGTCTCCAGGAGGCATTCTGTACTTACGCTCCCTTCAACCCCTTGGCACCCAAGAATGCTCGGGCTGTCTATTTGGCTTTTGTAGTGCAGGCAGCTCCAGACATCTGGAGAAAGTTGCAAAAGCTTGAGGATTTTGCAGAAATGAATATTTCTCAGCTACTTGATGTAGCCCAAAAAGTTTTCAACAACTGTGATGCTGAGAAACAGAAACAGGCAGATCAGAATCTAGATAGAGCAGCAAAACGGCAAACAAAAATATTAGTTGCCGCTATCCAGACTTCTCAGTTCTGCTCAAAACTGGCCCATAAGCAGAAAAGAGAAGCCAGAAAGAGACAAAAGGAGACTGGACAAATCCAGTTCGCCAAAAATCGATGTGCCTATTGTAAGAAGCTAGGTCACTAGGTAAAGGACTGCCTTCATTGCCCAAAGACAGAAAGCCTAAGTCAGTACTGGTCTTACCTTCTACTGAAAATAAATTGGACTGAGGAAACCAGGGCTCTTTTTCCTTAGGCTCCCAAGAGCCCATGGTAACCATGGCTATAGGGGGCCACTCCATTCAATTCTTGGTTGACATTGGGGTGGAAATGTTGGTCCTAAAATCACCATTTGGGCCTATGTCTAATAAGCAGATTTTTGTTCAAGGAGCAATGGGTGCAGTCACCAATTGCAAGTTCACCTCCAACCTGGCGGTTAACTTAGGCCAAAAATGAGTCACACACTCATTCCTAATTGCCCCTAATTGCCCATTCTCCCTTATGGGCCAAGATCTGCTCTGGAAACTGAAGGCTACTATTATGTTTTCACCTGATAAAACTAAGATGTATGTTCCTGCTGACACTATCTATCAAATGTTATTGACTGTTCCACTCTCTGAGGAATATCTTCTAGCTTCTTTGGATCCCCTTGTTGGGGATAAATCATCAAGTCTGCTCTAACATTTACAACAGGAATTTCCTTCAGTATGGGTAGGAACCAACCTGCTAGGATTGGCGAAAAACTACCCTCCTGTTGTGGTAAGTCTGTGAACATCTACCACTCCTGTTCACATATGCCAATACCCTATGAGTTTGCAGGCTTGAAAAGGAATTGCTCTCCACATTCAAAGACTTTTAGCTGCTGGTATTCTGATGCCTTGTCAATCTACCTGGAACACTCTGTTCCTGCTGGTTAAAAAGCCAGACTCATCTGATTACTGGCGTGTCCAGAATTTAAGGAAGGTCAATAAGCAGGTTAAAACAATTCATTCTACTGGTCCCAACCTGTACACATTGCTCAGCCTGCCTCCTCCTCAACATCAGGTATATACTGTACTGGACTTAAAAGATGCTTTCTTTTCCATTCCCCTATCTCTGATCAGTCAACCCATTTTTTCCTTTAAATGGACAGATCTGGACTTGGGAGATACTAGCCAGCTAACTGGAGCTCGACTGCCAAAAGGATACAAGAACTCCCCGACTCTTTTTCAGGAAAGATTTACAACAGGATTTGTCAGGGTTCCACACCTTGCACCTTGAATGTACTTTACTCCAGTACGTAAACAATCTTTTACTCACAGCTGCAGACTTGAATACATGTTTAAAACACACTAAGGCTCTCTTACAGCTTCTTCAGGATCTGGGCTACTGGGTCTCGGCCAAAAAGGCACACCTTTGCTCGACTGAAGTTTTTTACCTGGGATACCAGCTGAAAAGGGGTAAATGAGCCCTAATATTGGCCCAAAATGAAGCCATCCTCCAAATTCCCAAGCCAACAATGAAAAAGTTGGTACAGGAATTTCTGGGGATGGTGGGATATTGCCAATTATGAATCCTGGGATTTGCTGAGATTGCAAGCCTCTATACACTGCTACTACAGGGATCCAGCCCCTGGAATGGACTGCTACTGAGGAACAAGCATTCCAGCAGTTAAAGACGGCTCTTACCCAGGCCCCAGCTTTAGCCCTCCTAGATGTTAATAAGCCTTTCCACCTGTTCATTCATGAACAACAGGAAATTGCAAAGGGGGTCCTTACCCAGACTCTAGGGCCATGGAGGCGGTCGGTGGCCTATTTATCAAAAATACTGAACTCAGTGACCTCTGGCTAGCCCTTTTGCCTCTAGGCCATCACCACTATGGCCACACTAGTCAAGGAAGCTGATAAACTAACCTTTGGTCAGAATCTGGTTTTGACTGTTCCTCATGCTGTCAAGACTCTACTCAGGGGTGCCTCTGGCTGCTGGATGTCAAATACCTGCATCATTCAGTACCAAAGTCTCCCACTTAACCAACTTAGACTAACTTTCTCTCCTATACAATGCCTTAATCCGGCTACCCTGATCCTCAATAATAATCCAGAAATGCCAGTGTATGACTGTGAAAACATAATGGACATCTCTCAGGCCAGCTGTCCTAATCT
Organism: Tarsius wallacei; assembly: GCA_963574415.1. Classification (NCBI taxonomy): domain Eukaryota; kingdom Metazoa; phylum Chordata; class Mammalia; order Primates; family Tarsiidae; genus Tarsius; species Tarsius wallacei. The sequence continues at coordinate 8,857 of CAUYQG010132301.1, forward strand.
TCAGGACACCCCCTTAAGTCAGGCTGATGCTGTCCTGTTCACAGATGGCAGCAGCCTGATAATAGGAGAAGCCTGTAAGGCTGGTGCTGTGGTGACCACAGCTCATGATGTAATTAAATCACAGTCTTTGCCTAACGGCACATTAGTTCAAGAAACTGAGTTAATTGCTCTAACTCAGGCCCTACACTGGAAAGCTGGGAAACGGATAAACGTCTTTACTGACAGTCGATATGTCTTTGCTATGCTCCACGTCTATGCTATGATTTACAAAGAAATGGGGACTTCTGATGGCTGTGGATAAGACTATCAGAAACAAAGAGATTTTAGCCCTTTCAGAGGCCATATGGCTTCCTAAAAAGGTAGCTATCATGCATTGCAGGGAATACCAAAAGTCAGACAATCCAGAGGCAATTGGGAACTGTCTGGCAGACCAGGTGGCTCAGGAGGCTGTGGAGCTCCCAGTTGAGTCTCTAACTATTCTGCTAACTAAGATTTTTTCAGTCCCTTCTCTCCCACAGCCCACCTACACTCAAGAAGAGAAAAGACAAAAAATTATCTTGCCTGAAACTCTTGAATACACTCTGGTAAAACAATTACATTCTGCCACCCATTTGGGTAGCACCAAGTTGACTGAACTGTTAAACTGGTTTTACCATATCAATGACTTAAAATATATGGCTGAGAAAATAGCCGCAAGATGCCCAGCTTGTATACTGGTCAATGCAAAGCAAGGTTTTGAGCCCTGGAGATAAATGGAAGGTAAACTTTACTGAAATAAAACCTCCCCACACAGGGTACAACTATCTACTAGTATTTGTAGATACTTTTTCTGGACGGGTGAAGTCTTATGACACTAAAACTGAAACCGCACTTATGATTACAAGGTTTTTATTAAATAAAATCATTCCTAAGTTTGGACTCCCTCTCTTTATTGACTTTGATAATGGTCCAGCCTTCATCTCATCCATAGTCCAACTGGTCAGCAAAGCACTCAACATCAAATGAAAATTACACTGTGCTTACTGACCACAAAGCTCTGGACAAGTTGAACACATGAACCGAACTTTAAAATCTACTTTAACTAAATAAATAATAAAGACCAGTGAAAAATGGGTAAATCTTTTGCCTTTGGCCCTTCTTTGGGCCCGATGCACCCTCTATAAGGCTGGATTTACTCCATATAAAATCATGTTTGGTAAACCTCTTCCCTTATTGCCCCAGTTATGAGATCATTTTCTTAAAAAAATTACTAATCAATCTGTATTAAAGTATCTTCAGTCCCTCCAACAGGTCCAGGCTACTGTTCACTCCAATGTCCGTACCATTCTGCCTACCCCATTGTCCATGCCATGCCATCCATTCCAGCCTGCAAACCTGGTCTATATCAAAAAGTTCCAGAAGGAAGGACTGGCCCCAGCCTGGAAAGGACCCTACATTTTTATCCTCACCACCTCGACGACACTCAAGTTTGATGGAATCCAGGCCTTAATTCATTACTCAAGAGTCAAGAAAACTGTGTTCGACAACCTCAACAATGACACACCATTCTCAGATTTTGAACTGTACAAACGAACCCTAATAACCCTCTCAAGATCATCCTCTGAGCTTGACGCCCTGATCTGACCAGAAATAAACAACCGTTTCTGGGTTTGTACACCACAAGCTAAAACTTTATTATTTTTACTCTGTTTTTCCTTAGCCCATGTACTCCAAGATGGGGCTCAATGTCCCACTTGGTATTCCTTTACCCTCACTAGGGGAGGTGTAACATTAGATACTAAAAAACAGTCCAATAGTCAGCCTCTCAACCTGGTCCTGTTCAAGACTAACTTATTAAATCTATCGGGCCAAAGAAAAAGTAGGGCTAACAGCATTCCAATCAAGAAATATCATGAGCCAGGGGGCCCCTCCAATGGAAGGGTTTGCTCTCTTTATATAAATCTAAAGAGCATAGATTTCTTTATATGTCCAGGACAGCCCACTCGTGTTCTCTGTAATCAAGCTAGCAAAATTTTCTGTCCACACTGGGATTGTGTTACCTTCGCTTTCTATCCCAAGAAACCAAATAAAATCTCCAACATTGTCATATGGCGGGGTGCCCAAAGAAACCATTCTGGTCATTCCCCAATATACATAAAAGTTAATCCCTCCCTCCTTTTCTGAAATATGGGATTTACCTGGATATAACTCAGGAGCTCTTTTCACCACCCAATGACAAGTAGTCCTCTACAGGACCCAAATGGGGCCATCCAGGATGGATCATTGTCAAGATTTGACAACCCCTTATTTGGCTATCATCAGCTACCTCTGCCTTTGCAGATGCCCAGGAGACTTTCATCCCCCATGGTGGCCCCAAAATGCCAGCCACCTAACCTTTTCCCCATGTTAACCTACATGCACCATCTGCTTAATATCACCTGGCTATATCTGGCCTCAGATTGTTGTCTATGTCTAAAAGCAAAACCTCCTTATTATGTAGACCTAAAAGTTAAGGCCCTAGTTGTTCCATGCACCTAGAACATGACAAAACTACCTGTCAAGATGACAGAAAATAATCCATGTCATCCTCGGGGATATAACTGGAAAGGCCTCCTGTTTAATAACTATAAATTTCAACTTAACAGCCTCTCCTTTTGCTGAGATCTGTAACTTGTCTCTTATTGTAATTGTGTCTGAATCCACAGCTTATATGGCTCCAGCTGATACCTGGCTTGTTTGCCATACAGGCCTTACAACTTATGTAACCACTAAAATGTTAACCAATAAGCTTACCCTATGTATAACTGTTCAGGTGTTGCCCCAAGTATATGCTTATAGTAGTTCTCAGGTATCCCTGTCGTTAAATCCTCCTGGTCTCCCAGTCACCCACCATAAACATGCTGTCCTGTTCCTTGTGCCAGCCTTAATTAGGTTAAACATAGCTGGAACTGCAGCACTCAGTACTGCAGCTTTAGTTTGTGAAGAGTTAGGCTTGGCCAACCTTGCATGAGATATTCATTCTGACTTGAAGAGCAGTCAGCCGTAGACCAGCTCCATGGCCAAGTAAATTCCCTTGCAGAAGTTGTCCTCCAAAATCGCAGGGGCTTAAATCTACTTTTCTTATCCCAAGGAGAAATTTGTGCTGCTCTCAGGGAGGCCTGTGGTTTCTATGCCAATAAGTCAGGCATTATCCAAGATACCCTCCATAAAGTCAAAGAAAACATAGACAAATGACAAAGAAACCTAGATAATAATAAATCTTGGTTCTGCTCTATGTTCAATTAAAACCCATGGTTAACTACTCTCCTCACTAGTCTAACAGGCCCCCTTGTCCTTTTCTTCCTTGGTTTACTTATAAGGCCCTGTGTATTCAATTAAATTATCTGGTTTGTCAAACAACGCATTAACTCTGTAAAACTTATGTTTATTGGAACTCACTATAGTCCCTTGTCAATAACTGATAAGTCAATGATTTAACTCATGCACAAGTAAAAGGAGGGAATGAAATGTCTGTAAAACCTATATGTCTGTATAACCTTAATAATCTGTGAAAGCTTGTTTGACATAAGTAATGCTATCTTGTTAAAGTTTCTATTTTATCTGCATGCCTGCTACCCAGACGCAGCACCCAGATGCAGCACCCAGACGCAGCTTCCCCCCGCCACATGTAACCACAACTGTTCTTAGCCCCTGAACTGTAACTGATAACTTCTTCTTGAAATCCCCAAGCCCACTTGCATTCTGTTTCAAAAATAGTAATTTTGTAAGAAATTACCCGGCCAATTACTAAATAAATAAAAAGCAAAACCACCAAATTAGTAACAGTACCCCCTTCCTTGTTTTCTGTTCCTTCCTGATATGTGACCTTTAATTACCATAGTCACAGAAATTGTATTTTTTAAGCTGTGTTACATATATGTGCCCTCAGCTTGCTTTACTTGGAGCTGAGAGTTTTCAGTGACTATTGCCCTCTCTCGGTCACTGGCTGATTAAAGATTCAGGATCTGATCTAATCTCATATGTGTTGGCATTTTATTTGTTGCACTCCAGTCGTAACACTTCCTCCCTTCCTCCCTCCCTCCCTTTCTTCCCTCTCTCTCTCCGTGCCTCCCTTCTTTCTTTATTTTTTGAATTGGAGTCTCACTCTGTCACCCAGGCTAGAGTACAGTGACTTGCTCACAGCTACCACAGTCTCCACCTGTTGGGCTCAGGTGATTGTTCCGCCTTAGCCTTTCAAGTAGCTGGAACTACAGGTGCACACCGTCATGCTCAGCTAATTTTTTGATTGATTGTAGAGAAGAGGTATCTTCTAGTTGCCCAGGCTGGTCTTGAACCCCTGGACTCAAGAACTCCTTTCTCCTCAGCCTCCCAAAGTGCTGGAATAACAGACATGAGCCACTACATCCAGCCTGTTTTAATATATTTTCTGATATATTTCAATTTTGGTGTTCTTATGTTTATTGCTAGTATATGAAAATATAATTGATTTTTGCATTGAATATGCATCTTATGTGTGGCCTTGCTAAATTTACTAATTATCTCTAAGGAAGGTTTTTTAACATTTATTTTACATAGAGAATCATGTCACTTGCAAATAGAAATAGTTTTATGTCTTCCTTTCTGATTTGTATCACTTTTCTTCCCTTTCCTTTTATTTATTTATTTATTTTTTGGCCTCATCCTACTATAATTTCCTTTACAAAGTTGAATAATATTGACTGGTGAGAGAATTCCCAATCTAATGGGTAAAGCATTTTGGTTTTCATCATTCAGTATATTGTTATATGTAATTTTTTTTTTTTTGTAGCTACCATTTACAAAGTTAGGGAAGCCTCCCTTTAATGCTGACAAGTTAAGGAGTTCTCCTCTATTACTATCTTTTTCTGAGAGTTTGTTTTATCATTGCAAGAATGTTGAATATTGTCAAATGTTTTTCCAGTATATATTAAATTGATAAGTGTTTCTTCCTCTTCTATTACCTGAAAACGATTTTATAAAATGGGCATTGATTCTTTTTTAAAATTTGGTAAAAATTTTTGGTGAAACCATTTGGTACTGCATACTTTTTTGTTCTGGGGTGCTTTTAAATTAAATTTCTTTAATAATTGCGGGGCTATCCAGTTCAAATTTTTAATTTCATATTTGATGAGGTGTTGTAGATTGTGTTTTTCAAAGACTAGGTCCATTATTCTAAGTTATCAAATTTATGAGTATAGTATTTTTGTAGTATTTAACTATTATTTTTTGATGTCTGCAAGGTCTGAAATGATGTTTCCTGTTTCATTTCTGATATTGTTAATTTGTATCTTCTTTTTTATCAGTGTTGCTAAGTTTTTCAATTTTATTGATGTTTTCAAAGAGCCAACCCTTTGCTTTATTGATTTTTTCCATTTTTCTGTTTTCAATTTCAGTACATATGTAATTTAAAATTTTCCATTAGCTACATTGAAAAAGAAAAAAAAGGTAAATTTAATTTTAATAACATATTATCTTACCCAATATATCCAAAATATTATCATGTCAACATGGAACCAATATAAAATTTATTCACGCAATATTTTAAATTGTTGTTTTTAGTCCATGTCTCCAAAATCTGGTGTATAATTTATAATTATAACATTCTTAATTCAGATAAGTACATTTCAAGGTCATTGATTACCTACTATATTGGATAGTGAAGACCTAGAGGCCTTTTTACTGAAACAAAATGCTAAAAGGTAGTTCATTCCAGTGCATCCTTTTAGACTTCAGGGGCAGTGATGGGAAAAAGACTAGATAATATTGAGACTTAAATCATAGCTTTCAGTTCTACTGTCAGTGAATATTTCCTAGGGATAGACTTCTTGTTATGTGATGGCTTCATTCATTTATTCAGTCATTAGCAATTATTTATTGCATAACAACACATACTAGGTAAATGGGACAAAGTGGAGTAAAAATATTTGGCTTCCTGCAGTTACATTTTAGTGAGGAATCACAAAAAATGAACAAAAATGTTCTAGTATGTTGATTTGACTTGATAGTGATAAGAGTTATAAAGAAAAATCAGGGAAGGTGGAGGCAGATTTGAGACTTTTCAACTGTGTTAGTTACAGAGGGACTCACTGAGCAGGTGACCTTAAGGAATGATTTTAAAGAACCCAGTCTTACTTTAACCCTCAGACCCCTATGCCTCTGTTACATTTACATTTGTAAGTCTCATCCATGGCCTAAAATCAGAACGCCTATAACAGAAACATGTTTTCCTTTTAGTTTCCCTATCTTACTGAGTGTTACCTACCAACCATCCAGTCGTCTAACCCAGATATCTGATATCAAACCTCCCATTTATCATCACAGTCCACTTGGCTTAACAAAATGACCTCTTGCATTCACATTCTCCCTGCCTGCCGTGAGAAGCCAGCTTACATTAATCAGCCCTTGACTGTCTTGTTAGAGCACACACACTCATAGTCACAACCAGTTACAAACAAAAAGCTTTCAGTCCTTCTTAGAATAAAGATCAGAACTTTCTTAACCCATACTAACAAGCCTTTACATTGTCTCTTTCCATTTTGCCACTCTCAACACAAGCTGGGCCCCTCCAACACTACTATGTAGATATTTTATAAATACATTAAAATCAATAATTTTATTTTATTGTTTTGGTGGTTGGACTTTTATATTGTTGCCAATTATTTGCCATTACAAACAATTCTATGCAAAACATTATTTTACATAAGTCCTTGAACATGCTTATGAGATTTTACTAAAGAGGGTCTTCCAGATTTTTTGACCTTAACTCAGGGCAGGAAACACATTTTATATCAAGATTCAGTGCAAGAGAACATGCAAGCATATAAATAGGTAAAGTATAAGTTCACAAACTAAGACTTCACTTTCTCAGTCATAATACAGTTTGATTTTTCTATTCAAATTTTATTACAACCCATTGGACTGATTTGATGACATACTATATGTCAAAACTTGTGTTTTAGAAATACTTCTCCAGGATATAGTTGGAATGAAATTGCTAGGTGAGTAATGCGCATCATTTAAAATATACTACAGACTGTAATCTACAATATACATTCTGATTGTACAACATGCTCATCAACACAATATTCTGACATTTATGATTTCTGCCCAGTTGATATATGAAATATCATTTCATTTTTGTTTTAGTTTGCAGTTTCCCACTGATGAGGTTGAACAACTTCACATATATATATTGGGTATTATGGTTTCCTCTATATTAATTTCCTACTCATAGTTTTTGTCCACCTTTCTTTTCAGTTATTGTCTTTTGCATTTTGGAAGGATTTAAAAATATATATATTCAGAATATTAATTTTATGAGGTATGTATTTCTCTTAAAAATGCTTCTATTTGTGGTTCATTTCTATTTCAAATACTTATTGTATCTGTGGCTTCTTTGTTCATGTGCTTTATGATGCCTTTTGAGTCACAATTTTTAAAAATTTTGGTATAACAAAATCATCAATGTAAATGCTGCTTGTGGCTTAAATAGCTCTTGACATATCACACAATTTTTAATATCACTGTAACTTTCTTTTCTTAATCTTTAATAAGGGAAAGTGCTTCCCCCACGTACTTCTTCAAAATTATTTATGCTATATACATTTTTAAATCTATAGATATTTTTAAGTTACTCAGCTAACATAAAAAAGCAAAACCTGTTTTTAAAAATGATAATAATTTGCTCTGTGCAGTATATTTATTTTTATTACTGGATTACTTACTAGATGACATATTTAATAGTTATTATAAATATTGCTTTCCATAAATATTACTTCTCCATATATTTGTTACAGCTGTGCAAGTACACTTTTTATTTTTAAATATTGATGAACCACATACAGGGATATTGTTGAATTCTATTATTAAGCCTAGCTAATTTTTTATGTATTATATTTAGTCTTTTATATAGAAAATCATGTCATTTGAGAATAATGCCATTTCCATTGAAATCCATAAAGCTTTACTGTTTTCCTCCTTTTTCTGCTCTGGCTGGCACTCAAGTTTCATGTTTAGACACCTAATGATAGTGGGAATATCTGTCCCAATTTAAGGAGACATAATCCAATAATCCACTGTCAAATACAACGTGTATTTGCTTTTTCAAATCACTTTCATTTAATTTATATATAATAAAACAAATATACCTATTTTAAGTTTAAATGAGTTTTGGAAGATATCATTAGCTCTGTAGCAAACGTGAATCATGGTGTTTACATTTTTGTCAACTTCAACATTCTCCAGTGCTCTTTTTTAGTCAAATCACCTACAATCACTGGCTTAGACTAACACTGATTTAATATTATTTGTTCATAAATCATATGGGTGTGTATTTCTTTTCTGCCTGGATTATTTCACTCAGTCTAACATTTGAGAGATTCATCCTTGATGTTATTATATAAATCATCATTTATATTGTTGAACAGTATCCCACTCTTAAGTCTATACCATAATATATACTACATACTATGGATATTCATTAACCTGTTGAGAGGCACTGAAGTTTTCAGGTTTGGGCAACTGCTTTGAGAAAGCACATATTTGTCTTTTTGTGGACCTGTATTTCATTTCCCTTTGGTAAACACTTAGAAATGAAGTTGTTGGGACATATTGTATGTTTAAATTTATAGGAAATGTCTAAACTCACTGACAAATTAGTTGTCTTACTTTATACTCTAACTAGAGATGTACGACAGTTTACCTGTTCCACATATCCATCAACACTTGTTTTTATCAGCCTTTAACATTTATCTTAAAATTTAGTTTTATGAGGTAGGGGTACCTGTTAGCCTGGGGAACGCCATCCTAGAGATCCCACCACTTTGCTAGCTACCCTGGCATGGAAAATTACCAACTAGGTCAAAGCTACAAAACATCCTCCTTATGAAACACCTAGACCAACCACAAGGCTTCCTCCCAACTTACTTAACCACAAGCCTTAGTCACTCCCTAATAACACCAACCACAACATTTTCCCCTCAAGCCCTGCAACTGCTCTAGCCTGTAAGCAGCAGTGGGCTCCAGTCTTATCTGGTGCCCCCCTCTGCAATTTCCTTGGAATAAACCTGTGTTGCTGTTGAGCCACTGGCTTGCTCCCTCTCTTATTCTCTCCATTCAGTCTGTTTCTTGACTTAACAGTACCTAGTTGAGATTTTAAGATATTTAATGCAATATTAAAAAGTAAAATTAATGTCAAAAAATCCATGATGAGCACATATAAAAAATGTAAATAACAACAAGCTCAGTCACAATGCTGTGTAGAGCCATATTGAAGTAGGAGACGAAAGAAAACATCCGTCACATGGTATCTCTACTTAACATTCTGATAAGTTTTCATTATTGGGATTTTAATTTTAATTTTCCTATGACTGACTGAATGGTCTAAAAAGTAAGTATTCATGGATGTTGAGTTTGATTGAATAGTTATTCTGCATCAACATAGATGATTATGTGATTTTCTTCTCCAATATAATGAATTACCATAGCAAGTTTTCTGACTGTAAGCTCTTTTTCAATTCCTGATACAGTGACATTTATTTATAATGTATAATTTTTAGAATTGTCAAATTTTGAGTGGAACATTTTTTATTTTTTGCATATTTGTGAATAAAATAAATTTTTATTTTATTTTATTTTATTTATTTTTTTGTGTTGGAGTCTCACTCTGTCACCCAGACTGGAGTGCAGTGGCCACTCCTGGCCACTGCAGCCTCAACCTGCTGGGCTCCCACGATCCTTCCGCCTCAGCCTTCCAAGTAGCCAGAACTACAGGAGTGCGCTACCACTCCCGGCTATTTTTTATTTTATTGTAGAGACGAGGGCTGGCCAAGTTGCCCAGGCAGGTCTTGACCTGAGGCTCAGGTAATCCGCTCGCCTCAGCCTCCCAACGCGCTGGGATGACAGGTTGAGCCACCGAGCCCGGTTTAAAATAAATTTTTATGTATCAATTGGGTTTAGCGAATTTGAGCATTTTTTTCCCCCAAACCTGAAAATTTTCTGAAATTGTATAAAGCTATGATTATCTGTTATTTAAATGTTTAGTAAAACTTGTTCATACATATGTTCATCTTGGTCTATAATTTTTTTCTCTTTTTATATCTGGGTTTTGTATATTTTAAAATCACTCATTATATTTTTGAGGTTATTTTCTATTTAGATTTTCCATATACTTCAAATTCATTTTAGTAAGTTAAAGTTTTAGGAAAAATTGATTATTTAGTCTACATCCGAATTATATTTGGATAAAGTAGTTCATATAATTTTGTTTCATTTGTAACTTATCTAAAATTATGTTTCTTCTTTTAATTTCTTACATGGTTTATTTGAGTTTTCTCTGTTTTTACTTTAGCAAAATTGCCAGAATTTTGCCTAATTAATTATTTTGTTTAAAGAAACAAATTTTGACATTTCTGATCTTTTATATCGAGAATGAATGTTTTCCTTCATTATTGCTATCTTTTTTTTTCTGTTTCATGTCATTTCTTCTATTTTTTGGGATATATTTTGTCTTCTAAAGTTGGATGCTAATCTCATTTACCTTGTCTTTATTACTAACACATGCATTTAAGTTTCTAAATATTTAAATACCACTTTAACTGTTTCCCATACATTTTGATTTTTGATATATTCACTTTTGTCTCATTGTGATCATTTCCTAATTTTAATGATTGTTTCTTCGTTGGCCAAATGATTAATATTTAGAAGTGAGTTATGAATTGTGAACAAATAGTGCTTTTGTATTTACATGCTTTTATATATATTTAAGCAAAAGAATGTGCTCAGGCTGATTCCAATTATTTGAAATTTGTTGAGATTGGCTTTACAGTGCTATACATTATCAAATTTTATGTATATTTTATGTAAGCTTGAAGAAAATGTATTTCATAAGTCATGAATTATAAGTACTCTGGGTATGCCTTTCTGATGAACTTTGTTAATGTATTGTTCAAATATTCTACAACCTTCCTATTTATTTGACTAGTCTATCAATTATTGACAGAGGGTTATTGAAAGAGGATAGAAAATAGTTTTTTGCGTAGATTAATAAATTGCTTCTTATAATTTTGTCAATTTTTGCTTCTAATGCTTTGAAGTTATTTTATTGTTAATATAAGTATAGGATTATGATACATATCCTAGTATATCGAATTTTTCTATCTTTGTATAATTGCTTTTTTAGGTTTTAGACTGCCTTTTGGTTTATAAAGTCTGTTTTTTAGACATACTTCCGTTTGTTTGGTATTCACCCAGAATATAATTTTCCAACCTTTAAATTCAAACTTCCTATGTCCTTTCAGTATTAATTTGTACATTAAAAATGACATGAGAATTATAGTAAATATGAGTATCTGTTACATTAATTGACACGTTCAGTCCATTTACATTTAATGATATTACACATAATTGTATATTTTTCTCTACTATTTTATATTGTGCATTATATTTATTCTTTTTTTTCAAGATATTTTGTTTTTCTTCTGTTTTTTCCTTGAATTGGATTTTTAAAAAATTGTATTTGTTTAAAGTTTATGGTATTGCTAGTTTTGGTCATTATGCTTAAAAAGTTAATAGTTATATGTAATCACATTCTAATTTTAATCAATATCAATATCTTCTTCACAAACATAAGACCTTAACAATTTTTAGCTCTAATCATATCTTTCCCTAAAACCAACCAAATTATTTTATTCTAGCATTTCTAACATTTTCAAAATTGAATTAAAAAATGTAGCCACTGTTTTATACAGTTAATATTTGTTTAGATTTACTTACATATTTTTATTTAATTATTTCTTCTTGTATTGCTAATGCTCATTCTGGCATTAGTATCCTTTTTGAAGTTAATCCTTTACAGAAGATGTGTAGGTAGAAAACACAAGATTTAGTTTGTCTGACAATATCTTGTTCTGAAAAGACAGCTTTACTAAGCATGCAATTCAATGTTGACAATTATTTTCACTCAGCACTTTTTAGCATTATCCATTGTTTCTGCCTTTCCCTTTTGCTATTGAGAAGGCAGTTGTCAGTGAAATTTTTGTTTTGTTTTATGTTACATTATTCTGCTGAATTTCACTTAGTGACATTTTTTATTTTGTTATTTATTTGTGGGACTAGATTGAGGTCTAGAATGAGTGTTCTTCGGAAGTTGTTGTTATTATTGTTGTTATTATTGTTGTTGTTGTTGTTGTTATTTGTAGCCTCTTGGTGGCTGGGATGCTGCCAAACTTTGATCAGTTTAAGTTAATTTTGTAGCTTTGTTTTTTATAGACCAAGCAGGCATTTGAACTAATCCGTAAATACAAGCCCAATGATATCATTTCCAAGGGCAGTCTTTTTTCTTCATCTAGACCAATTTGAAGCCAATAAACTATTCTCTTATTCAAAGCATTTATTTTTTAAAACAACTTTTAGTGAGAATTGTTTTCTTTTTGGGTCCTGGATCTATGTGAAGATTACATATTAGACTTAACTCATTCAAGTTTATCTTCCATCCCCTGCTTGACTTTCAAATGCAAGTCTTTTGCTTATGCATATTCTAAAATGACACAGGGAAATTGCATTTTCTACATGAGTTTACCACTCTGGTTTGCAGAGTTTTTGCTTCGTTTGCGTTTGTTTCTAATATGTTTTGTTTTGCTTTTGCTTTTGTTCTGGAGAATTTATTTACTTTCTTTGGAACCCTGCTTTGCATTTAAACATATGTTTGTAGTAATTCATCCAGCATTTCCAAATGCTCTGTACACAAAGGATTTTCTTTTATGGATTAATCTGTCTACTATATTATCAGATACTGAGGAATAAAATCTGCTTTTTTACTCAACAGCCTTAAAGATAACCTTGGTTCTCTTTATCTATTTTGATAATAAGATATCTGCTATAGTTGTTTTCTTGTAAATAAAATTCTATAATATGAACATTGACAGTTTTAGTTATTTTTCTAGTGATGGAAATGCAAGTTACATTATTATGTATTACTACATGCAAGATTGAAGTCAAACCTTCCATACACCTATTTGTGTAAAAGTGGAAAGATTTCTCTAGGGGAGAGAGAGAAATTTTAGAATTATAGAATATTCTCAGTTTTAATTGTAATGGACATTCACATTGCCCTTTGAAATGACTTTTTCCTGAAATCTGTTCAGTACTACACAACATCAATAAGGGTGCATAATCCCATTCCAGGCAAAGTGAGGTCTAATGGGAGGCCCAAACTTCACCTGTAAGTAGACCACTTATGTACCCAATCCTGATTTGTACCCCAAATCTTTAAAATAAAGAAACTGAAAAAATAAAGTGTGTGGTTTATCACATGAATAGAATATTATGTTCTATTTTCTTTTCAATTTTTCTAATTACTACCGTTAGGTTTTATGCTTGAACATATTATGATTGGTTATTTAAATTAACTTTTCTTTTCAATTACCTATTTTTGTCATTTGTCCTTTAGGTTGTTTTATTATTGATGATTTGAATACACATCAATCTTATGTTTGCAGTGTGTTATGTTTGCAGTATTCTTTACCTGATATGTACTTAATCTTCATTGGTTCATTGTGTTTTTTAAGAACATGTGATGAAGAGCAAAGATTACTTTGTGTTGGGCTCATAATGGTTTCAGATTTCTTTGCTCTGTTTAACTGAAGCTTCCTTACTTTAGAACAAAACAAGACAAAACAAAAGACTGAATAGAATTTAATGTGTAGTGATGAGCATTTATTGTTGTGCAATTTCTGAAAAGCTGTCAGTTCTCCCAGCATTTCTTTAAGCATTTCTGACAGTGTTCATATAATTGGTAGTCTGCGTGGAGAAAAAAGATAAGGGCAGGTTTTTTTATTTGTTTGTTTGACTTTTGTTCTTGTTCACTGTCCCTTTGTGACAGTATCTTACCCTTTAAGTCACTCCACTAACAGGATCTGGAGAAATGTATAAAATGACATATTAACCTTGTAACTATATTCTGTTCTTTCTTGACAGTCCACAAGATTTTTCCCCTTTTTTATTAGAAAAGGATTTAATAGTCAAAAGCTTCTATGAAGCTTTAAATCTTTTCAACAAATGGGGAAAAAAACTATAAACTTGTTATTTCAGTGAATATCTGAAGCTAAAATTATAAATGGCATGCAGAAAGTGTTGGCATAGGAATATATTGGTTACTCATTTTATATCACAAAAATATAACTGTAAACAAAAAGCTATGCATAGTAAATAAACAATAATTTAGATGATGAAAAACTTAAACATAAATTGTTCTGAGAGAATAGTAGCTTATTATCATTTCAATATTCCCACTATGTCATTTCAGAATTGAGTGCAGGCATGACTCAGAGATATTGCAGGCTCAATTCTAGACCATTGCAGTAAAATAGATATTGCAATAAAATGAGTCACACTTTTTTTTTGCTTCCCAGTGCATATAAAACTTATGTTTATACTCTATTGTAACTATTGTGTGCAATAGCGTTAGCTCTAAAAAAAAAAAAGTGCAGACCTTGACTAAGACATACTTTATTGTTACAATGTGCTAACAGTCATCAGAGTCTTCAGTGAGTCATCATCTATTTGTTGGTGCTGTTGATGGCTGCTGACTGATCAGGGTGGTGCTTGCTGAAGGTTGAGGTGACTGGCAATGTCTTGAAATAAGACAATGAAATTTGCTGCATCTACTGACTTCTTTCTTGAATATTTATGTATATCATGTAATGCTGTTTGATAGCATTTTACCCACAGTAGAACTTCTTTCAAAATTGGAATTAATCATTTCAAACCCTGCCACTGCCTTATCAACTAAGTTTATCTAATATTCTAAATTCTTTGTTATTACTTCGGCAGCCTATCTCAGCTCTCAATATGCCTTCCTCATGAATCTTACGCATTGCTAGCTTTTGATTTAAAGTGAGAGATGTATGACTTTTCCTCTTACTTGAACACTTAGAGATCACTGTAGGGTTGTTAATTAGCCTTATTTCAATATTGTGTCTCAGAAGAACAAGGAGGCCCAAGGAGAGGAAGAGAGACTATGGAATGGCTAGTCAGTGGGGAAGTCACAACACATTCACATTTGTTGATTAACTTCATTGCCTTATACTGGCATGGTTTATGGTGCTTAAAACAATTATAATAGTAATATCAAAGATCAACGATCCCAGTCACAGATTAAACGATAATACAAAAGTTTGAGTATTGCACAAGTTACCAAAATGTGATATAGAGACGGGAAGTGAACACATCCTATTAGGAAAATGATGCCAAATAGTCTTGTTTGATGCAGTGCTGCCACAGACCTTCAACTTATAAAAACACAATACCTATGAAGTGCAATAAAGTACAATAAAACCAAGTATGCCTGTGTTTGGATCTTCCTCTAACTCCCTTTATACCCCTTGTTTTTTACCTCTCTTCCACTCTCCATAATCTCTGTCTAGTATTATATTCCTTTTTTACTCAATAAAAACTTATACCTTCATCAATGATACCTATCCCAAATAGAGGTAAGGAGTATTGACGTGAGTAAAGTAAAAATTTAATAATAACAATAATGATGATGATGATTATAATGAAATCCATTTTTCTTAAAACAATGAAAAGAATACAGAGTTGATGTATCAATTATTTATTGTTTTAGTAATGCTGCATAAGAAACCACATGACAAGTTATTTTTTACAATGACCAGCTTTTATTATTTCTCATAAGTTTATTGGTTAGCTGAGTTATCCTACTGATTTAAACCAGGTTTGACTGAGCCTGGCTGGGTTCCCTCACGCTTCTGTGGGCTGGTGTTTTGGTGGTTTGGGGACTGGCTGTTCTAAGATGGCCTTTGCTGGACTACTGAACTGTCTTCCATGTACCTCTCATATTCCTCTTGCAGGTTAGCTGGGCACATACTCATGATAGTGGCAGGAGTCCAGAAGAAACGGTAGAAATATGCAAGCCATATTGAAGGTTCTGCTTTCATTCTATGTGCTAACATCCATTGCCAAAGCAAGTCCATGGACCAGTCATGAGCCAAAGTGAAACAGGAATACAAAGCTGCAGGGAAAAGGCGTTTGATTCATGAAAGCTACTGAGATGGACCCTTAATACAATCAATCTACCACAGTAGAAATTAATTAATTTTTGTAGAAGTTAGATTTTCTTTATTTCATACATAGAATTATAAAATTAAATGTTTTAACTTATTTATTAAGCCTCCTTAAGTGGAACTTAGTAAAATAATTACTGAAATATATTTGGTAATATCTCATGTCAAACTTCTTATTTGAGGGATTATCAGGATGGGGCCATTTTGGCTTATTTGCAGAGTATTATAGTTGGCTATGTAAAGAGATCTTGCAAAAAATATCAAGGCCTATTATTATCTGTTTAAAAATTAAAATATTTACCTTGGTTTAAAAATTAAAATATTTACCAAGGGTTTGTGGAAAAATAAAAACAACACAAAGTTATTCAACTACTGTAATTTGTAGGCAGATTGGGCTAAACGTTTTTTTCAATAACTAAATTTATTTTATGCTTATAAAAAATGTTGGCAATTTTTATTTTGAAATAGTATTAAAAATTCTAAATTAAATCAAATTATTCAAAAGTGTAATAATTTAACATCCTTGGCTGGACTGAATACTGGCAGAGGAAATATAAGAGTGTAAATTAAGGAAATGAAATATATACATATATAAAATGAATGAATAATAACTAAATGGTTCAAAAATAGACAAAAATAATGTCCAATGACAGTAACAAAATTATTGATTTTGATGTCTAAAGTGAACTAAGCTATAGAACAGTAAAAAAAAATTTGGTGAGTAAAGTTAATAAAAATTATCTTTTAAAATATTTGCTGTAATTGTAATAGGTATTAGGTATTGATTTGTTGTTTTTTATTTTATTATTTATTTGTTTATTTTTGAGACAAATAGGAAACAGATATTTTACCCAAGACTTTAACTAGAGGAAAAACAATGAGTAATTTATAGTTGAATTTTAAAAAAATGACAGTCAATTAGGTCTTAATAAGAATAGAGATATCAATGAAGATAGAAGAGGTAGTGTTAAAAAATGTGTGTAGTGGAGTATTTATTTAAAAATATATCTTTCAGAAGTTATATAGTCTTAATTAAAAATTACATTTTCCACATTGATAATCCACAGGATAATCCACATTGAAAACTAGAATTTCATTTTTAAATGATATCTTTTGATACTAGAAATATCAATATTTCTGGTTTGACCTGAAAGCAATAACTTGTATTTAATAAGCAATAAGTAATGTTGTCTTTATCTATTTCTTTCTATTTTAAGCTTAGCAAGGTAAATTTAGATTTTTAAAATTCACTATTTTGTTTTATAGTGTTTTACTTAAAATAATTTTGTTACAAACTCTATAGAATATAGGAGATTGACTTCCTGATGCTAAGATGAAAATCAACACAGACTGAGAAAAGGGTCTACCTAAGACCCAATTATCTTTTCTTAAATGTATGCAGAACTGTTTAACATTAGAAAAGAAAAAATAGTAAGACTCAAGATATTCCATCAAGTTTGTAAAAATTAGAGACCAGAATATATTAACAATAATGAGACTTTCTCAAGTTTATAATGGGGACATTGGTCATAATCACGCTGAGAAAAACACATTTTATAGGAATAGAATATTAACTTATGCCTCATGGAATATTTTATGAATGCAGTTTAATTAATCATTTCATTACCTAGCTTATTAAAGTGCACTTGAGGCAGACTTCTTTTTTAAAATTTTATTTCATTATAGAGATGTGGGGTACAAGTGAGAATTAACTACATAAGTAGGCTGCATGCAGGTGAAGTTTGGGCTTCTACCTGGCCCTTGTTCCCTGGTAATGAACCAGGTACCCTTTGTGTTGTCACATGCCCCCCACCCTCCTCCCTTCCACCCTCCCCTAGCAGTGCCCAGTGACTGCTGATCCCTCCTTTGTGCTAATGTGATTAATGTTAAGGGCCCACTTATGAGTGG
>CAUYQG010132314.1:0-11000 GCA_963574415.1 Tarsius wallacei
GCCTGTAATTCCAGCTACTTGGAAGGCTGAGGCAGAAGGATCGCCGGAGCCCAGCAGGTCGAGGCTGCGGTGGCCGGGAGCGGCCACTGCACTCCAGTCTGGGCAACTGAGTGAGACTCCAACTCAAAAAAAAAAAAAAAATCAGTATTGCCAGGCACGGTGGCTCAGACCTGTAATCCCAGCATTTTGGGAAGCCAATGGGAGAAGATTGCTTGAACCAGGGGTTTGAGACCAGCCTGGGCGACTTGGTGAGATCTCACCTCTACAATAAATTTAAAATATTAGTCAGGCATGGTAGTGTTCCTATAGCTCCAGCTATTGGAAGGCTGAGGTGGAAGGATTGGCTGAGCCCAGCAGGTCAGGGCTGCGGTGGCTGTGAGCGTGCCACTGCTCTCCACCCTGGGTGATAGAGACTCCAACTCAAAGAAAAAATCGGTGTGCACCCCATAAATATGTACAATTTTTTAAAGCATTAAACAGGCTTAAAAGGAGAGAGAAAAGGAGGCCAAAAGCCCAGGCCTTGGGAAGTACAGTCTTCCTCAGAGAAAGCAGGGAAGAGAGGACATTTGGTTGAACATAGGATGACAGCAACACCAGAAGATACCAATTACTTTTGTCTTCCTAGCACCCTGTACAAGTTTCTTTTGTTGCTGCAACCTCCCTTATTTCTTCAGAGGGATGGCCCTTTGCCTCCCCCGGGCCCTTATAATTCTGGTGGACCGTGGTCAGAGTGCCCGCCCCTTCCTCCTCAACTGCCTGTCTGATTGGTGGGGAACCAACCACACTGAACTCCAGTGTTTGGGAAGTTGATTTGCCAACAAGCTGATGAAACTTAGGCTTCAGGGCTCTTGCTTGCACAGGCCCCTTCCAAGTGTCTGGGAACATCCTGTGTTACACTTTCCTTCCCACTGGGTGACAATGAAGCAACCACAGGCATTTTTAAAAATTTATTTATTTATTATAGAGATGTGGGGTACAATGCAGGGTTAGGTATGTCAACATTGATCATGCAGGTACCCTTGTGGATGAGGTATGCCCCTCCCTCCCCTAGCAGTTTCCCTTAACTGCCAGTCCCACCCACCCCCACACAGTTTTCCACTACTGCCAATCGCATTATAATTGTTCAAGGTCACCTTATGAGTGAGAACATATGGAATTCATTTCTCTGTTTCTGTGATAAATCACTGAGTATGATCGACTCCAAATCCATCCAAGTTGTTGCAAAGTCCATATATTTGTACTTTTTTATGGCTGCATTATATTCCATTGTGTATATGTACCATATTTTTTTTATCCAGTCCAGCTTTGATGGGCAACACGGTTGGTTCCATGTTTTTCCTATTGTAAATAGAGCTGCAACAAACATACGTGTGCAGGTATCTTTTTTGGAGAATAATTTGAGTTCCTCCGGGTATATTCCCAAAAGGGAATTGCTGGGTCATATGAAAGGTCAATTTCTAGTTCTTTCAGAAATCGCCACACTGTCTTCCAAAGAGGTTGTACTAGTCTGCATTCCCACCAGCAGTGTAGAAGCGTTCCTTTTTCTCCACATCCTCGCCAGCATCTGTTGTTTTTTGTTTTATTAATGATGGCCATTCTTATAGGGGTTTGGTGGTATCTCAGTGTGGTTTTGATTTACATTTCTCTGATGATGAGTGAGGCTGAGCATTTTTTCATGTGTCTGTTGGCTGCCCGTATATCTTCTTTTGAGAAGTGTCTATTCATATCTTTTGCCCACTAAATGACCACGAATAGCTAAAAGAATCCTTAGCAAAAGAAACAAAGCAGGAGGTATCACACTTCTAGACTTCAAACTTTGCTATAAGGCTACAGTAATCAAAACAGTCTGGTATTAGTACAAGAACAGGCATATAGACCAGTGGAACAGGATAGAGATTCCAGAAGCAAAACCTCAATTCTTCAACCAACTCATCTTTGACAAAGCCTCCAACAACAACCACTGGGGAGAGGAGAACCTATTCAGTAAATGATGCTGGGAAAACTGGCTGACCACATGTGAAGATTGAAACAGGACCTCTACCTATCACCATACACAAAAATTAACTCTAAATGGATCAAAAACCTGTATGTAAAACCTCAAATTATGAGAATCTTAGAAAGTGCAGGAGACACCCTTATGAAAATTGGAACTGGGAACCAATTCCTATTCAGAACCCTAAAGGCCAATACCTTAAGGAATAAAATAGACTAGTGGGACCTCATCAAATCAACGAGCTTCTGAAAAGCAAAAGAAACCATCAAGCGAGCAGGGAGACAGCTCACAGAATGGGAAAATATATTTGCCAACTGTTTATCCGACAAAGGCCTAACATCTAGGCTCTACAAGGAACTCAAATGCATCGAAAGGAAAAAAAAGACAAGCAGCCCCTTTAAAAAGGTTATATTCAAAAGTTTTGTTTATTTCTCCCCTGTAAGAGAATAAGTGTGAGAAGATTGTCTGAACCCAAGGATTCGAGACAAGCATGGGCAAAATGGTGAGACCTTGCCTCTACAATAAATCAAAAAATTCACTGGGCATGGTGGCATGTGACTGTAGTTCCAGCTACTTGGAAGGATAAGGTGGAAGGATTGCCTCAGTTCAGCAGATCGAGGCTGCAAGCATGCCACTGCACTCTGGCCTGGGTGACAGAGTGATACTCCAACTCAAAAAAATAAAAATAAAAATAAATAAGTGACCTCATTTGTTCTGTTCATTCCTATATTTCTAGGATTTAGTACAGTGCTTATACATAATAAGTCTTCAATAATGTATTGTGAACTGTATTTTTTTCTTCTTTTTTTCCTGATACTTGGAAGCATCAGAGGTGAACTGTCTTTTGAATACATCTTGGAAAGCTTTGAGTTAGTGCTCAAGCAAATGTATTCAAGGCATGTGGGTTTTGTCTGTGGGTAGGCCATTTTTTTTGTTCACTTCTATAGTCAAAGTTTATGCCACAAAGTCATGTTAACTTATACTTTGTAAGCAGATTCTATATGTTGTGTACTAAGCAGAGATAAAATGACTAAGAGAAGCAACCTAATAAAAACTAGCAGAGTTCTAAGTACTTTTATGCATATTAACTTGTCACAACAACCCCTATGAAGTAGATGAATTATCATCCCCATTTTCCAAAGAAGGAAGTTGAGGCACAGTTAAGTTAAGTAACTTGTCCAAGATCACATACCTAATAAATGCAATAGTTGGAATTTAAGTCTAGGCAGTCTATTCTAAGACCCTGTTCTCTTGGCCACTACGTAATATTGCCTTGCAAACACAAGGATTAGGTTGTTATGTGCAGATTGTAAAGGTTACAAGCATTAGAAAAGATAAACTTCTCAAGAGTAGAAATAATCAGAGAAGTCTGCATGAAAGAAGTACACATTGACCGGCAAATTGATTTCTGTTTCTATTTTTATTCAACTCTATTTGGCCAGATTGGCTTGCTGCCACAAGCCAATTTCTGTAAAGATTATAACCTTTGGATTGGTGGTCAGCAAACGCCAAGGCTTTTGGCACCAGATGAATCATTTGACCTTTCTTCTACTGTGTGAGCCTTTTCATATGTCTTTTATATTTTTGGAATTGGGTACTAGTTCACCTGGTTTGTGTGAGATTCAAAGGGATGAGAAATGTTTTGGTATTTACAACTGAAAAATAAAATTGATTTGGTCCTCTGCCATCTCTTTTGTGAATGCAATTGTTTGGGTTCATATTTTAATACGCAGAAATGTTGAAGCCATAGGTCCTCAGAATTATTTCCAATTCCCATAAAAAGTGATCATATTCAGAAAGTCACTCTTTTCCTAAA
Organism: Tarsius wallacei; assembly: GCA_963574415.1. NCBI lineage: Eukaryota > Metazoa > Chordata > Mammalia > Primates > Tarsiidae > Tarsius > Tarsius wallacei. Next base: position 3,810 of record CAUYQG010132314.1, read on the forward strand.
TATTCAGCTAAAATACTTTAAATTATAAAAGTGTTTTATAATTTTTCCATAAATGTGATAACACAACATTCATGGATAAAAAAAGTTTTAAATTTTGGAACATGTGTATTTATATAAGTCCTACATGTACTATAAAGGAGAAAGTAGAAGAAATGGTTTTTAAAATATAGGTTTGGGGGCACAAGTACCTTCATTTCCAACTATATTGCTGAAAAAGTCATGATTTCACTTTTTTTAATAGCTGAGCAATAGTCCATGGTGTGTGTTTATGTGTGTGTATGTGTGTGTGTGTCTGTGTGTACACACACACTTTACTTTAAAATTCAATAATCCATTGATGTTGATGGACATGTGGGTTGATTCCATGACGTTGATATTGTGAGTAGTGCTGTGATAAACATACACGTGTAAGTGTATTCTGATGTAATAATTTGTTTTCCTTTGGATAGGTACCCAGTGGGATTGTTGGATCAAATGGTAGTTCCATTTTTAGTTATTTGTGAAATCTCTGTAGTGTTTTCCATAGAAGTTGTACTAATTTATATCTCCAACAATAGTGTATAAGTGTTCTCTTTACTCCACATCCTTGCCAACATCTGTTGTTTTCTTACTTTTTATTCACAGCCATTCTGACTTGCAAAAGATAGTATCTCACTGTGGTTTGAATGTGCATTTCTCTGATAGTAATTTTGAGCATTTTTTCATATGTTTTTTGGCTGCTTATGTGTCTTCTTTTGAGAAATGTCTGTTCATGTCTTTTGCCCACTTTTTAATGTGGTTATCTTTTTTTTTTTTTCTATTGAGTTTGTTTGAGTTCCTTGTAGAACCTGGGTGTTAGTCCTTTGTCAGATGCATAGTTTGCAAATATTTTCCCCATTCTGTAGGTTGTCTGTTTACTCTTTTGATTATTTCTTTTGCTTACAGAAGCTTTTTAGTTTAATTAAGTCTCATTTGTCTTATTTTTGTTTTTGTTGGATTTCCTTTTGAGTATTTAGTCATAAATTATTTGCCTAGGCCAATATACAGAACAGTTTTTCCTTGGGTACATATAGATATACAGAGCAGAAAAACTCTTGTAGGCTTTTATAGTTTCAAGTTGCACATATAAATCTTTAATTCATCTTGAATTAATTTTTGTATATGGTGAAAAATAGTCCAGCTTCATTCTTCTACATATGGCTCTCCAATTTTCCCAGCACCATCTATTAAATAATGTGTCCATTACTCAGTGTACATTTTTGTTGATTTCATCAAGAATCAGTTGGTTAGTAGGTATGTAGTTTTATTTCTGGGTTCTCCATTCTGTTTCACTTGCCTATATGACTATTTTTGTACCAGTATCATGCTGTTTTGGATCTTATGGCCTTGTAATAAAATTTAGAGTCAGGTAATGTGATACTTTCAGTATTACTCTTTGTTCTTAGGATTGCTATGAGTATTCTGGCTCTTTCATGGTTCTATATCAATTTTAGGATTTTGTTTCTAATTCTGTGAAACAAAATTGGTATGGAGATAGGAATTGTGTTGAATTTGTATATTGCTTTGGGCAATATGGTCACTTTAATGATACTGATTCTTCTGATCCGTGAACACGGGGTGTTTTTTCATTTGTTTGTGTCATCTACAATTCATTTTATTAGTGCTTTGTAGTTCTCCTTGTAGAGGTTTTTAACCTCCTGTGTTAAATGTATCCCTAGGATTTTTTTTGTAGTCATTGCAAGTAAGATTGAGTTATTGATTTGTTTCTCTGCTTGATTGTTATTGGTATATAGAAATGTTATGGATTTTTATAAATTGGTTTTATATCTTGAAACTTTACTGAAGTAATTTATTAAATCTAGGAGTCTTGAATTATTCTTTAGGGTTTTCTAGGTATAATTACCTATCATTAGCAAACAGATAATTTGATATCCTCTTTTCCAATTTGTATGTCTTGTATTTCTTTCTTTCCTGATTGCTCTAGCTACAGGTGAAAGTTTGCATCCTTGTCTTTATCCAAATCTTAGGGAAAATGTTGAAAGCATTTTCCCTTTCAGTATGATGTTGGCTATGGGTTTGTCATATATTTTATTATCATGCAGAAGCAGGCTTTTTAATTTCCCTGAATTTATATAGTTTTGAGAGTTTCTCTTGGTACTGATTTTTAGTTTTATTCTGCTGTGGTCCAAGAAGATATTTGATATGATTTATATTTTTAAAAATGTATTGACACTTGCTTTGTGGCCTGCCATATAGTCTATTTTTGAAAATGTTTCATGTGCAGAAGAATGCATATCCCTCTCCTGGGAATATGCCTAAAGGAACATAAATTTTTCCACAAAAAAGACACCTGCACACACATGTTTTAGCTATATTATTCACAATACAAAAACATGGAATCAACCATATTGCCTATCAAAGGTGGACTGGATAATGAAAATCTACATATACATGATGGAATATTACACAGCCACAAAGAACAAAATCATGGATTTTGCAGCAAGTTGGGTGGACTTGGCGACCATCATACTTAGTAATCTATCACAGAAACAAAGTACTGAATACCACATGTACTCACTCATAGTGGGTCCTGAACATTAATCACAATAGCACAAAGGAGGGATTGACAGTCTCTGGATACTGCCAGGGGAAGGAGGGTATCACATAACAACACAAAGGATAACTGGTCCCAAACCGAGGGAAGTGAGGGCCAGTTGGAAGTCCAAACTTCAACTGCATGCAGCCTACTTGTGTAGTTAATCCTTACTTGTAGCCCATATCTTTATAATTTAAAAAATGCATACTCTGTTCTATAAATGTTTGTTAATTCCATTTGGTCTAGAGTATAATTTAAATCCAGAGTTTCTTTGTTGATTTTTGCTCTCAATGATCTGTCTAATACTGTCAGTGTGGTGCTGAAGTCCCCACTATTATTGTATTTCTGTCTATTTTTTTCCTTACTTCTAGTAGTATTCATTTTATGAATCTGGGTGCTCTGGTATTCTGTGCATATATATTTAGAATTGTTATATCTTCTTTTTAAATTGATCCTTTTGACATGATATAATTACCCTCTTATTTTTTCTCTTGATGATTTTAAGTCTGTTTTATATGATATAAGTATAGCTACTTCTGCTCACTTCTGGTTTCCATTAGCATGGAATATCTTTTCCCACCCCTTTGTTTGATTCTATATATATCTTTACCTATTAGGTGGGTTTCTTATCAGCAGCATATGGTTGTATCTTGTTTATCTGTTTCATCAGCTTATATTTTAAATGGAGTGTTTAGTCCATTTACATTCAAAGTCAATATCGATATGTGAAGTCTTGTTCCTGAGTTACTGTTAATTATTACCTAGTTGCTTTGCAGATTTGATTGTGCAATTGCTTTATAAGATGCTAGTTTTTTACCTTTGTGTGTTTTTATGATGGAGAGTATTACTCTTTCACTTCCTTGTTTAGACCTCCTTTGAGCATTTCTTATAGTGCCAGTCTAGTAGTGTCCAATTCTCTTAGTGTTTCCTTGTCTGGGAAAGGCTTTATTTCTTTTTTATTTATGAAATTTAGTTTAGCAGGATACAAAATTCTTGGATGACGTTTTTGTTAAGAAAACTGAAAATTAGACCCCAATTTCTTCTAGCTTATATGGTTTCTGTGTTCAACATGTATTTGAATATGTAGATTCTCAGGTACTTCTACACTAAAAGTTATAATAAAGTAGATATTGCACTTACATATTGACCACTATGAGTACAACATTTACACATGCAAATTGTGGAATAGCGTACTGATATCTTGAATACAATGAGCTTTATTGTCATTTGTGACATAATTGTCTTAAATGGTGTATAATTTAATGCTTTAATGAACAAAACAAAGTACAATCTACTATTTATGCAGTAGTTCATTTCCTGGAAAATTCTGTATATACTAAAACCATGTGTAAGTATTTTATATAAAATGAAATTGAGCTCTTGTTTCAGATAATTATAAAATTATTTTTTTATCTGAATGAATATCTGGTGAGGCATTCAAAGATAGTGAGAAACATGGTCACATTGATTCTTGATTGTATGGTTGTATAGGAAGTCTAGGAACTCTTGCCCTCTTCTAATAAGTATCTCCTTCCTCCCCAATAAAGCAGCCATTGGGACAAGTAAAATTACTAGAATCTAATCAAATATACATCTAATAATAAAAGCATCAGCCACTCCAAAAGATAAAACAATTCTAAATTTTTATGTACTTAATAACAGCCTCAAAATATAGAAAGAAAAAGTTGATCAAAAGTAAAGGGAAAATTTTGCAAATATCGTATCATAGTGAGAGATTTTACACACTTCTCTTAGTAAATAATAGATTAATAAGATAAATAATCAGTAAGGATAAAGAACGTCAAAACATGCAATTAATAATTTGATCTAATAGACTTATGTACAGTGGTGTATTGGAGCCAGCTCATACTGGCTTGTGAGAGTTACAATTGTGCATTTCTTCCCAGCTCCACATTTTGTGATACCATGTTGACAGCTTAAAATTGGCTCTGGTAGGAGTACTCACACTGTGGAAATTGGACCAGCAGCACATGTCGGAGTATCTCTGTTTTTGTTTGTTTGCTTAAGAGCCATTTGTTAAGCATTTACCAGCACACCACGCCATGTACAAGGCACTGCACCTATGACTTGCTGACTACACATTATTTTCAATTATATATGGAAATCTTTCCCAAATTGACCATATGCTGCCTGGCCCATAAAGCAAATCTGTAAATTTAAACAGATTTAAATTATACAAAATGTGTTTGTTGACCACAATGAAATCAAGCTAGAAGTCAATAACAAAATGATAGCCAGAAAATCATGAAATGTTAGTGAATAAGCAGTATGCTTCTTTAAAATCCATAGTTCAAAAAATAATATCGTAATAGTGTTATATTAGAAAATATTTTGAGCTGAATGATAATGAAAATATATACCAGCACTTGGGGATTTTAGTTTAATCTGTGATTAGAGGGACATTTGTAACCATAAACATATTAGAAAGAAGACAGGCTGAAAATCAATGATATAAACGTCCATATAACATCAAGGAGTTAGAAAAACAGCAGCAAGTTAAAATCAAGGAATATAGAAGAAAGTAAAATAAAAAAGATAAAGTAAAATAAAAAAGAGCAGAAATGAAGTAGAAAACAAATGTACAATAGAGAAATTTAACAAAGCCAAAAGTTGATTGTTTAAAAAGACTAATGAAATTTTTAAACTTCTACCAATATCATCCAAGAAAAAGCAGGAAGCACAATCAAAAAAATCAAGAATGAAAAGAGGAATATCCCAACAAATATTTCAAATGCAGAAAAGACATAAACAACTTTATATCCATAAATTTGAAAATTTAGATGGTATTCACAAATCCCAAAGAAAATAACTTACCAAGACTTACAGACTTACAGAAGAAATGGAAAATTGTATTGCTGTTTACTTACTATCTTGTAATCTGATTTTTTACATAAATATTTTATGCACACACACAGTTACATATAACAACACATTCCTCATATTTGTTACTTTTAATGACTATAGAAAACCTCTTTGTTACTATGTCAGTAATACCACTTTTGGACTCTTATGTTTTATACTAGTTGTGTAAAGAAATACCATGAGAATTGTGATACAAATCACTTTTTTCCCTTGGTTATTTCCTGAGGGACAAGTTATCTATAGTGGAATTATTAGAAGAAAAATTATGAATTGTTTATTTATTCTTTACATATATTGCCAAGTTATTCTTCTGTAAAATTGAATCAATTTACAGTATCACTAGCAGTGTATAAGTGCAAACTTTCCCCCAAATTCCCAATTGACTTTATACACTGTGTTTTTAATCATTTATTAGATAAGCAATGGAACACTTAAGTTATTTTAATTCACATTCTTTTAACTGCTGTTGAGGCTTGTCTTTTTTCACATGATGATGCTCTATTTCAATTTCTTTTCATATAAACTACCTGTTCATCATCTTTGTTAACTTACCAAGTAGAATTTTAGTGCTGATATATATGCATTCATGATTTTTTTGTTTAGGCTGTATAATAAGCCTTCATCAGTTACACTTTTCTCATGAATTTTCCTATTATGATATTCCTTTCACTTGTTATTTATTTTATAGCTTAACAGTCTTTTTATTTTTAAGGCATTTGAATACATTTATCTTGCATGTGATGATATACTTCATTTCTTTAAAAGTCAAAATATGTCTCCCTTCCACAGCTGGAATAAATTGATATTTCACAGTGGTCTACGTGGTTCGGTATCCCCAAAATCTTTAAATCCTCTTAACTAGAGTCACTTAACCACTGCTTGTGTACTACGCCTGAATTAGAGTGATCCTTTTTTCTACTAACTTGGGTTTCTGCTTCATTCCTATAATTGTACTTATACTTTGCACAACAGTTCTATTGACAAAGCCTCTACTTTCACACTCCACCTGTTACCCTGATCCTTCTAAGACTAGGACTTTGCCCTTCTCTTTCTTGTTCTTTTGGGTACTTGAATTCTGATTCTGAATCCCAGAAAAACAACTAGGATTGCAAAACTTGCCACTACAATTCCAGACATCAACTGCCTATACAGATGTCTGTCTTATTTGCTACTCACCTTTCTGTTCTTTACCTGTCTAACACATCATTAACACCTTACCCCTTCTCTGGCCTTCTTTAATCCTGACTGCCTACCTCGACTGCCGTATCTTATCCCAAGATTCTCTAGACATTTGTCTCCCTGGCTGGATTTCTTCCCTACCACCTTTAGCAATTGCCCCAATGTAGTGAACACATTTGGTTCACAGATACTGGCTTTGTATGTTTGACCTCTCCTGACTTTAACTGATTTCAATTTTTAAAAAACAATTTAATTTATAATTTAACAAAATATACTTTCTCATTACAACTATTATATTATCTGGAATGTGTTGCACATGTTCAGTATAAGGCATGGATATAAGTTATTTGTAACCATATGCATAACTAGCTTGGAAAACATTTATTAATTATTCTTTTCTCCATTGATGTTACTTTTTTTTTTTTTTCAGTATTTTTTATTATCATATTGTGGGGTACAGTTAAGGATTAGATGTACAAATATGCTTCGTTCAGACACCCTTGGTGATAAAAGGTGTCTCCCCGTCCCCAGGCAGATATTGAGTATCATTAATC